>OX451735.1:748916489-749127183 GCA_948472305.1 Vicia faba | reverse complement strand
AATGGTTATGGTCCTTACTGGCGAGGAGACCTGCTCTGTTGCCGAGATGGAGAAACTGCAGGCAGTGAAGGTGAAGCTTGAATCGAAGATGAATAAGTTGGAGTCTGATTTTGATAATTATAAAGAAAAGTATCAACTCCAGACTAGGCTTGTTACAGAGCTGGGGAAGAAGATGGAGGAGGTGACCAATTTGAACACGGAGAAGGGTGCTTAGATACTAGAGAAGAAATATCTCAAAGATAGGATTGCTGCCTTGGAGGCTGCCGTGCACCTGCTGAGGATGATGATGATGAGGTGAAACCCTGAAGACCCGCGCTAAGCAGGTTTCGCGGATCTAGATCATCGAGCAGGACTGTGTGGAGGCTATGAGATGAGTTTTGATAACACAGTGGCCCAACTCTAGCTCGTGAATCCCGAGGTCGAGCTTGTCATTGAGGGGACTAGTTTCATACACAGGGTGGTTGATGGCCATATAGTACCTCCTCCTAGCTCACCTTTCGAAGAAGAAGAAGATGGAGAGCTCTATGTTAACGGGGAACGAACGACGGGGATCCCGTTCATGAAGAGTGATTGATTCCAACCCTACTATTTTGTATGTTTTTGTTCGAGCTTGCGTGCCTGTAATTTTTGTAATATTTGGATAATGGGCCTTCCCCGACTTTATCATAATATTTGATATCTTTCACCGTTGTGGTCATTTATTTTCATCGCACTTTTATTTTGTTGATGTGCTTGTGTATACTTGTCTTTTAAGGTTTGCTTATTTGCATGCTTGATTTTGTCAAGTATTTATTTTCCTCGGATAGACGTTCATGGTGCTCGTAGATTAGGGAAGCTCGTGAAACAAAAATGTTCATATGCGAATAATTTTCGCTTAGTGTTTGGGGGTCTTGCATCGTAAGCGTTTTTGCTCAACAGTGTAGGGAACTAGTCGATTTACCGGAGTTGGATTCCAGAGTGAGGGAGGTAGAAAAGATCTCAATCGAGATCTTAGCTCCATGGCGTGAACCTCCCATCACGAGCTGGGAGTTCTGCCAAACTAGTACAACGACGAAGGAGCTCTGTTGAGGTTTCCCCGTCGGGCCAAGAATTTGCTCGTCAAAGAGTGGAAACTTTACTTTTTTTTTTATGTTTGGGATGATGTACTTGTACCTGATGACGCACCTGTGGTCGGGAAGTACCCTGTTGACGTAGAATGGGTACATTGACTTCTAAGCCTAACTATAATATTGTTTCAATTTTTTGGCGTTCCATGGTCGAGGAAGTTCTTCCCCATGCAAGTTTTCAAGGTAGTAAGCCCCATTTTCAGTTTTTTTTCTCTGATGCGTTAGGGGCCTTCCCAATTCGCGGTGAGTTAGCCTTCCCGAGAATCTTTGTGATTTCTTCTCAAGACTAGGTTGCCGATTTGAAATTCTCGTCTTATGAATTTAGCGTCATGTCTAGGTAAGGACAATTTAGACATTTAGAGAAAGGATAAACATCACTCATATTAATACTAAAACTTCAAATTATAGAAAGAAATTTTACGATAAATAAGAAAGCATAATTTTTCACATAAGTGAGTTCATATATTTTCATAAGTATTATCATCATCTTGAGATCATCTTCATCTGTTTTACTTCTCTTGATATGATTTGGAAAATTTACCAAACTTGATTTATGTTTATGTCTTATGTATCTTCAGTTTCTTCTTCTTTTTCTTCTTCTTCTTCTTCTTCTTCTTCTTCTTTTACTACTTTTCTAGTCGTCTCTTAGTTCTTCATATTTTATATTTATTTTCATATTTTTTTAGGCTGGCAAAATTGATTTTGTTGCTTGATGAGGCTGATTTTTCCATTAGAGTATCAATATTGAAAGTTCTTAGGATTTTTGTAATTGTTGCCCCATATGGAAGACCTGTTGAAGGTTTGTCTATAGACTGGGACATGTGATGAAATACTCCATCTACCCGGTTTGTAAGAATGTTTTGTGTGAGGAGTCAAAGAGGGAAAATATTGTCTTTGATAACATAGTCGATATTGATATTTTTTGGTAGCAAAATTCTTGTTATAAGATAGTGAAGGATTCAAAATTTTGGTTTTATGAGGGTTATTTTGAAAGTAAGTTTTCTTTTCTCCATGGGATTAGTTACAAGAGAGTTTAGGGCTATGTTCCATTTGAAATCTTTGATTTCTAAAAGTTTCTCAGATTTGCAGGGTGTTCCTAGGAAAGGTTTTTCAACATTCTTCCAAAGCGTTCTCTATGCATCACTATTTTTACATTTTTTACTGATGATGTTAAGGTTTTTCCAAGAATATTTAGGTTAGTGTATAATTCTCGCAATGGATATGGAAATATCCTATTGGGTGTTTTTATGAAGAATGCTCATAATGAGGCTTGGCAGATGTGAGAATATGGTTTATATCCTCTCATGAAGGTTTCGTCCATAAACCAAGGCTCCATGATCTTTTTCTCTAAGATCATATTTTTATCTTCTTCTTGTTTTCTTATCATTGCAACTATGATGGCATATATTTTTTGTGGTGGTATCTTGGGCCTTTTATTATAGGAGGTCATAGTGACACTTATGACAAGAGGAAGAACTCACAAAACAAAAGACACGGGAAAGAATGATATGCAAGGAAAAGTGTAGAGATATATATCTATTTATAGCGTGTCATTTGAGGATTTGAGCGTGTATTCCTATAAAGTATTAAATACATATTGTGTTGGTCGAAAATTAAATTAAAATCCTTCCTTTTTGAGACTCCTAATGATATTGGCTAAAGGCTGTAATCAATTAGATTTTCTAATTTCTCAAGATTATGTGAAATCTTCATTAATGTTGGGATTTGATTTGCTTAAGGCACACATTAAGCTTGGATTTAATCTGAAAATATTTGTTTCAAGATTTTTTTAATTGGTTGTCAACACGTGCTAACCAATTGGGCTTGCATAGCTCAACCTCCTTTGTGCAGTTTGGGCGTTATGTTGGATTTCTACTTTTGAGCACCCACAATTGTTAATTTTTGCACCCCTTTGCTAGAAAACACTAAAAATATCATTTTATGGGTAATAAAATAATTTAATTTGATGAGTAAAATATTAAGAAATATTATTTTAAGGGGTTAATCAGATTTTCCTGATTATTTCAACCTTAAAATAATTTTACCTCTTTTATCACGAAGTCTTGTTAAGTATTTCCCAAAAGGGAAGACACCATATGGTGTATCCTTTTCCATGCATTGTTGGATGCAAGAGTTGGTAAAGCCACAAAATAAATAGGTCCATTACAAACATGTTCATTCAATTGAACACCAAGGTTCATAAATTTTGAGATAGGTCCATTACAGACATGTTCATTCAATAAGGTTCATCACAACGATTGACATTTGCCATCATCGTTTATCTTTGGTTCAGAGACTTCATAAATAGTGTATACTCAAGAAGTATATTATTGATTTATACAACTTTATTTTAATAATCATCAAATCTCTAAGCTGCAAAGTATACCTGAAAACACTTAAGTAATCACCTTTGGTGCCCATATCTTCTTGAGCTCAGGTGCATTAGATACAAAATATCTAAGGTTGTTACCTTTAGATATTCTCTTACAATGTGTGCACTTATCTATATGAATCTTATTTCCTTTATGATCTCTGTTTTTTCTTGTCTTTCTTTCATTTTTAAATCCCAGACCATTTAAAAAGGGTATTTGATTGGTTAAAATTAGGCCAAGCTTCTCTTTACCTTGGGTAAATTGTTCTAGGGGTTCTCATAGATCAACTACTTCTTTTATAAGGGAGTCACACCGCTTATATTCTTCTTTTGTACTTCTAAGCTTAGTTATCATTATTTCGAAAGAAATGTTAATGTCCTTTAAATGTCTTAGGTATTCCTTAAGACCTAGGGTATTCTTTCTTAATTTAGTATTTCCTTTCTATAATTGGTCACACATTCTAAGAGTTGAGCATAAGGTGGTTTGATACTTGGAATAGTATCTTTCTCTCGTAGGATGCTATTAATCAAATTTCATTTTCTTTGTTGGAAGAGGATTATTTTATTTTACTCTCAGAGGTTGATGTTTCTCCTTATCTTCTTCTTTCGAGTATTGAAGAAACTTCTTCATCTTCTTTATCATTCTTTGAACAAGAGGATCCTTCATTAGATGTTGAATCTTTCGAAGATACTGAGTATGTTCTTTCGAAGGATTGCACCGAAGTTGTATGATAGGAGTAAGATGAGGATGATGATTATTCAATTTGGATTTATTCATCTTTTAATAGTTAAATTAGTCCATTCATCTTCACTACAATTTTCTTTCTTCTTGATTTTTCCTAAAATTCATGAAGCCTCCCATCTACTAATTTAAGAGTTGGATTAAACTTCTAACTCTTAATTCTTAGATATTTGTTAGTAATATAGTTTCCAACAAAATTTCCAAAATTTTTAAGTTTAGAAAAAAATATTCATGATTGATATCTTTATCTTCTTCGCCTCGTGTGTTCATCTTATCTTGTTTTATACTTGGAGAAACTCCATATATCATTTCAAGAGTATCCCGCATTTCCTTGGCGGTTTTACAATGATGATATCATAAATTTTGTTATCATCTAGAGACATTATTATAAAGTTATTTATTTTAAGATCTATCTCTATCTTTCTCTTTTCCTCTTTGGTCCAAAGGGAATATATTTTTTCCACTACTTCGTCATTTACTTGATGAATAGGGTAAATCAGACTATTGACTAAAGTTTCTCATAATTCATGACTCAAACTCTGAAGAAAAATTTCAAACCTAGCTTTCCAATTATTAAATTTTCTATCGTTAGAAAGTGGCGGTGTGTTTAGAAAAGATCTCTTGTTGGAATTCATCTTCCTCCTGAGACGATTAGTCCTTAAACATGAGTTAGATCCTGATGTCACTTATTGGACTTGAGACTTCGCACACAAGAGGGAGGGTGGATTGTGTGGTTCATGAAAAATTAATTTTGAAAATCTTTGAAAATAAAATTGGAGTTTAAAAATATTTTTGAAAACTTTGAAGCAGAAAATAAAAAGTAGAAAATAAATTGCAGAAATTTAAAGAGTTGGGGGAAAAGAGGAACACCAAGAATTATAGAGGTTTGATCAAAACAAAAGGACCTACTCATCTCCCCAAGAATTTATTTTGATAGTTTCTAATAATAGTTGAAATATTTTAGTAGGAAAGACTCAATAACCCCCTTATACAAGGAAATGATGATTGAGCTCCAACAAAATAATACAAGACGATGTATGTAAGCGTTTGCATCTTTTCTTCAAGATAAGCTTAAGAGTGAAGTGAACAACAACCTTCTTTCCCAATGGTGGATTGAAGTGGTTAGTCTTCTTTCCACAAACACGAACCTTGGAGTGGTTAGTCTTCAAGTTCCTAAATCTTGCAAGCTTTTACAAGGATTGAGCTTATGAACCTTAAACCTTGGTTTTATATGGGATAACCAATAACCTGTGATATTTTAACACCAAACTGATCTCGAACCTATGAAGCTTTTAACACCGGGTTGAGCTTCAACCTATTTTGGTTTTAATACCGGGCAAACCAAAAACCTAGAAAACTTTAACACGGGATGATCTCCAACTTAAACTAGAGTTTAATCACACAATCCCCGAACCAAAGCTTTTAACGTGCTTAGGTTCTAACCCAAATAAATCCCTAAATGGACAATATTCAACCAAGGTGTATACAAAATATTCCCTTGGTGAATTTACAATTCTACTCTTTCCAGAATTACAAATTTTCCTCAATCGCAAATGGACTTTTCTCACAAAAGTACTTAGGCTAAATATTAGTGAGAGAAAGTTAAAGAAAAATATATAGAGGGAGAGTGAGAGTTGAAAGTGTCAAAACACGATTATGGATAAAATGAAATGAGAAAAAAGACCTCTATTTATAGGCTAGAAGTTGGCTCAAAAAAGAATTTCTCATAAATGCATTTTAAAGCAATCTAATCGATTAACAAGTTTATAAAAGGAAGAAAAAAATATCTAGTCGTTGTACATCATAAGGTGTTGTCCTAGTCGCTTGTCACTCAATTTTGAACTGATCTAACCGATTGGATAAAAGGTCTAACCGATTAGATAAGTCAAGAATTTTCGTTTTGTGATTTTGATAGTTCCTAATTCATCCGGAACAACTTCAAGACGTTTTTGAAGTTGATTTCTTTGGTAAAAACATTTTAGTGTGTGTGTGTGTGTGCGCGCTTTAGCAACACACTTTTACGATGAATTCTTTATGCTTTACAAATAGGTTTACTCACTACTAATTTAGGAGGTACATAATACTTCAAGACTTTCAGATGCTTTTTCTTTTGTGCACACTTGCTTGAGTAGCTTGAGACAAGACTATAGATTACATTCCATTTGATTGCCATAATCAGATAGTTAAGTCCATCAAACTCTATCGATAATGTTTGTATCTTTATCCGCTAAATTGTTCGTGCTTGACTTATCATAAGACATTAGCTGTCATTATCAAAATTTGATGTCCTTGTTAAAAGTATATCACTTATAAAACAAGCTTCCACACACCCCCACAACATCCTACCAACTAACTTGCTTAAAATTCAACTTACTCATGCAAGAGTTACAAACAAATTAAAGCAATATTAACTATTAATAATTTCTCAATAAAATAAATGGATATAATCAGTGATACGGGTACCTTAATATCCATCCGCTACCTATTACACAATACATATTTTTATATTTTAATTTTTATTATTATATATACATGTATGTTATTCAATTTTATTAAACTCATCACTATTAAATTTATACACAATTTAATATAAGTATTTGTTTATTTATTAACTCAACAATAATATTTTTGAATTTATTTTAATACTATTAAGAATTTAAAGAATATAATAAATTATAATTGATCGATAATTTTTATTAAAAATATAGATAAACAAGTACACGTATAAATACTTAGATACTCATAAGACATGAGTGCGGATACACATATTAGTACGCTCATGCAAATTTGAACTCGACTACATTTTTTTTTTTAATCATGGATATGAAAGTGGTACTAGTGCTTTATATCACCCCTATTGCATAAAGAAATCATTTTCATTTGATATATATTATGAAGTGTTGTCTAAGAGAGACATAAACCGTCTCTTCCTTATATTAAAATGAAGTCAAATGTATTCCTAAATTCCCAACATACTTGTTCTTAATTTTATGGGATATCACCTAACACTCACGTTGATTCTCCCTAATTGGGACACCATCTTTAAGCTGCCTATAATTGGACCTAACTTTTCATCAAAAGAAAATCATTGACCTAAGAGTCAACACAACGTGGCAATTTGATTAGTACGACAATTTTGGGTAAAATTTCATTACATAGAATAAAACACTTTTGATTCCAATTCTCATTCTCCAACTAAATTCTTTTTATACACAAACACATAGATTGAACTATAACCATTTAAGTCTTTTATGACTTGCATCAATTTATTAGTTAAAAATAAAAAGTAATATTATTTGACCAAGTTAATTACTTGATTTTGTCTTGAATGTTTGGGGAATTTGTTCCAAACCCAATGTGAAGAATGATTGCTCTATTACCTAAAAAAAAATGAAGTCGTATCTTCAACTTAAAATAAATAAAACAAATGTATTAAAAATGTTACCTTTCTTTCAACTTCTCTCCAAATCACCTATGATTTTTCCTTTAAATACACACATTTGTGCAAATTACAATTTTCATTACTCTCAACAACAATTACATTATTCTTGTTCCTTTGAGCATTAACAACAATTACAATTCTTCTATCTCTAGTCTCCATCATGTTCATGTTTCGTTTGATCATCATTTCATTTTTATTTCTAGCTCTAAGAGTTGACAAGGCTAATGCTCAACTATCTTATAAAAAATTCGGAAACAAATTGTTGCCTTACTCAGAAATATTGGTCGATGGATCTGGACATGGAAATTTTACTACCATTCAATCAGCAATCAACTCAATTCCGTCCAACAATAAATATTGGACGACTATTAGGATTAAAGCGGGTAACTATAGGTAAGGTTTTTATTAATACATCAATTACTCAATAAATTTTATAAATAATATTTTTATAAAATATATTATTTATAATTTTCTAAAATTTTAATATATTTATGTGTTCTTTACAGAGAAAAAGTAATTATTCCAAAAGACAAGTCTTATATCTTATTGAAAGGATCAGGAAAGAGTAAAACTTTGGTTGAGTGGGATGACCATTCAGATTTAAAAATTCCTACATTTTCATCACTGGCTGACAATATTATTGTCAAATCTATAAGTTTTAGGGTAAGAAATAATTTGACAAAATTTCTATCATTTTTTTTTTTTGGTAAACTAACAATATTTGTAGGTGTAAGTATAGCTAATATTTTTAGAAATGTTCAAATTTTAAATAATTTTTGTTACTATGTTTGTTAATTTGTGTAATATTGTTGAGTAATAATTTGGTTATAATGTGGAGCAGAACTCATACAACAATCCAATAAATAACAAACCTAAGATACCTGCAATAGCTGCAAAGGTAAGTGGTGACAATACCTATTTTTTCAGAGTTGGTTTTTATGGTTATCAAGACACTTTGTATGATGCCAAAGGAAGACATTACTACAAGCTTTGTACCATACAAGGTGCTGTAGATTTTATCTTTGGTGCAGGACAATCTTTGTTTGAGGTAAGTAATTTAATTTAATTTATTTTCCTTGTTAATGATCTTACACACAATAATAGATTTGTACCTAATAGAAAGGGCCGTGTGAGCGTGCAAGTTAGAATAACGCATAGAATTTAAAATTTGTTTCGATTCAACCATGATTAAAAGAGTTTTGTAAAATATTTATCATGTTTAATAGTGAAAAAGTATAATCTTTAATTGATTTGTCATGGTTAAATCATGATTCATAACTAATCTATAAAATCTCGAAACGCTATAATTTAATGTTACATTGTTTTTTATTTTAAATAAATTAAAATTTTAACACAATTTACATTAAAGATACCATACTCAACTTTTATTGATAATACACATAATATATGGTTGAATGGTGTTTTAATGTATGGTAAATTTGTTAATTGAATTTTGTAGAGGTGTTCCATAAATGTTATTGGTGATGGTTATATAACAGCACAAGGTAGAGAAAGTCCAAATGACTCTAATGGGTTTGTTTTCAAAGACTCTCATGTGTTTGGAAATGCTACCACTTATTTAGGAAGAGCTTGGAGACAATATGCAAGAGTCTTATTTTACAATACTAACTTGACAAATGTTATACAACCATTGGGTTGGGATTCATGGAATTTTAATACTCATGAGTAAGTTCTCCTACATTTTTATCACCTCACATTCAAATAAATTATGTTTTTTTTTTTTTTCCTTTAAGATTTATTTTAGTTTATCTACTTGGGATTCATTTCTTGAAATAAAAATTTGCAGGAATCTAATAACATTTGCAGAGTATGGGAATTTTGGACCTGGTGCTGATACATCAAAACGAGTGGATTGGGTTAATAAACTTGATAAAACAACCATTGAGAATATGGCAAGTGTGAACTTCATTGATGACAAGAAAGAATGGATTGATAATCAACCTTACTAAAAAGTTTTTGGAAGTGCTTATGACTTGTAAAAGGACTTTAGTATATGTTAATTATCATTATTATTATTATTATTATTATGAGTTTAATTATTATACATTATTACAACAAAACATCATAATCATTCATAGATATTATATTAAAGAATAGATAAAATAAAATCACATTTGTAAAAAAAATTGATTATAATTAATTATGGTGTAAAAATTTAGTGTCAATACACATCAATAAAATCTTATTATTATTATTATTATTATTATTATTATTATTATTATTATTATTATTATTATTATTATTATTATTATTATTATTATTATTATTATTATTATTATTATTATTAATTATTTATTTTTATTTAGTCCTTACAATTTATGACAGCTTCTTTTATATTCATACTAAATAAATTTTTAAATTCATAAATCGTAGTAAAAATAAATTATTAATAGCGATTTAGGTATCTAAGAACTTTCGTGTTAGAAGATAGAGATAAATTTGACAAAATAAAACAGTTGAATAATAGAAATGATAAGAGACAAAGAAATAAGAAGAGAAATAAAAATAAATATTAGAAAATAAAAGTAATATGGATAAAAATGTCGCACTAGATATTTATCTTGTTTAGGTCTAAATCACTTGGCCTAAATAATAGTTTTCTCTAGAGATTTCTATTAAAATACATTGGAGTTTTTTCACATGACACTACAAAAAAAAAGTTATTTGTTAGGGGTTTAACCCCTCACAAATGGCAAAAACTCCTCACAAATACAAAATTTGCGAGGGGCCTGGTCCCCTAGAAAAACTGTGGGTCGCAAATAAATTTATGAGGGGTATTACACGTGTGAAATTTTCCAAGGGTCATACCTCTCGCTAAATGCAACATGGATTACATAGTCTGCATGCTGCAGACGTAGGCGCGCAAGGTAGGGGGCAGTGTGTCAGACTTTTTGCGAGGGGTTTAGCCCGTGACAAAATGTAAATGCTTTTGCTTTTGCGACGGGTTAAGCCCCTGGCAAAATACAGACGTGGACATTTTTCCAGGAGTTTATCCCCTGGAAAATCGTAAAAATATTTTTAAAAAACTAATATCTAACTTTTTGCGGCTCATTTCTCCTCAAGATGTGCTCCCTCCTTGTTTGCTCCTCAGTAGCACTTGTATCTTCTTGAGCACTAGTTTCTCCGGGAGCACTACCGGTATCTCTAAGAATGGGTGCACTCGACTGCATGGAAGGCATAGGAAAATATGTACTGGGTCCAGTAGTAAAATATGGTGTGTATCCAGTAGGACTAATAAAAGTTGTCGAGGATATGGGCGGGAATGGTGTGCATCCAGGAGGTGTGGATAGTAATCCAATGAAAGATTCAAGCATAGATGGAGTAACATGCATAAGAGGTGGAGTAGAATGCATAAGAGGTGGATTAGGATGCATAGGAGGTGGAGTAGGATGATTTGCCACATGACTCGATTGTGGAATAGGAATAAATAAATCTGAATCAAGCACCTCCTCTATAATGTACCTGCTACGGCGAGGCTTTTGTTGGGAGGCATTTTTCTTGGGTGACATTTCTTCTATTTGAAAGAAAAACATTAAACAATGAATGTTACATAAAAGATAATATTACACAAGATAATATATATTTGAAATATAATATTACACCAGATTATTTTGAAAGATAATATTACACATGAGTTATTACATAATACGTATTCAAATTATTCATCATCACAATCTTCACTGTCTTCATCAGATCTGAAGTTATTATCTTCAGACTCTTCATGCTCTTCCTTACGGGATTTGTTGACAACAAGATAGTTGCGTCAACTTGTTGACCCTCAACTTCAATATCACACAAACTTATAATCTCCTCAATTTCAATTACCTCATTAACAGGTGTTATCTCACCATCTTGGTATGCAACATCTTCCATTACTTCGTCAGTATCAATGTGACCCATTGGGTTGGATTTGATTACAACACACCATCCTCGTTTGTGTGGAGTAATTGAAGGATAAGGTACATAATAAACTTGCCTGACATTGTGTGCCATTATGAAAGGGTCATACTCTTTGTACTTTCTATCTATTCGAACCTCAACGGTGTTAAATTTTTTTTAATCAATTTTTGTTCCTCTAGAAGATGGATCATACCAATCACAATAAAATAAGACAGATTTATTTTCCGAGTCCATATAATTATAGACCAACTCGTAAATATGTGTGATAACCCCATAGAAGTCGTCCTCACCACTGTCTGTAACTCCTTTTACGACTACACCACGGTTTAAACTGTTTTATATTACTATTTTAAAAAAACTATAATACTTCACAAAATTATTTTTAAACACATTTTTTATATATTATTTATTCTGTTTTTTTAAATAAATCATAAAAAATTTCATATTAATTTCTAATAATATTTAAACAGTTATATCACATTAACCAATTATTCTATTTTTTGTAAATAAATAATATTTCACAATAATTATATCACAAAGTCATTTTAATAAATAAACAAAACATAATTTTTTGTACCTTAAAAATGAACACTGTAAATTTGAAGATGAACACAATAAAACCTGAAATAAAAAAACAAAAATTAAAATTATTAATAAATATGTTATATAAATAAAATTGTATAAATTAGATATAAAATCATATAAAAATTACCTTAAATAAATGAAGATGAAGGATTTGAAGATGAAGAAACAATGGAATGGAAGAAATAGAAGGAGAGAATGTTGTAAAATTATGAAAGGGCGTGGGAAAATATGGAAGGGGCAGCGAAAATATGGAATAAATAATAGGAGATCAAATTTAGATATATAATGAAAAGGGCGTGGGGGCACCCGTGGCAAATCCAACGGTTACAACTTGCCATGGGGTGCCACTCGCAAAATGTACCTTATATTCCCAAAGCCTGCATGCCTGCACATGTTCTGGATGATTTGACTATATCATAGTGCCAATTGCAAGGGGATGCTCCTCAGAAACTTAACATTCTGACTTGGACAAGGGATGCCCCTCGCAAAGTACAAAAGCAATTTTGACAGTCTGGCTGCTAGTGGAAATTTGCGAGGGGTTACCCCAAGCAAATGCTACTATGTAATTTTGTGTTGTTTTACCTCTCGCTAAATGTAAAGTGGGTAAAAAATTTAAATTCAAAATTCCCTCTTCATGAATAGTGACAGGCATCCCCACGCCATTAATTTTTTTATTTTGTTTTCTGATTTGCCAATTGTGAGGGGTTTATCCCCACAAAAATGTTGATTTTAGTGAGGGGTAAAACACCTCACAAATACCACTGGCTAATATTACTTTTTCTTGTAGTGTGATAATCTGAACCAACTTACAAAACAACTTGAATTTTTACACATGATCAACCCATTAGACATCTCACAAACATTCAGAACTTTTACACAGGCCCAAATTCATTAACCTTAAATAACCAAAGTTTTTACACATGCTCGACTCAATAACCTTTGCCCAAACATTTTACAGGTTTAGCTTGTAACCTTCAAATCTATTAAAAAGAAATTACAAGAGAACCGCACTCTTGAATAAACAATTACAACACAACACCATTTTAAGATGAAATTTCTCACTCTTTTGAAAAAGAAGGAAACTCTAGTAAAAAAAGAACTTTATAAAAGAATGAGAGAGATATAAAAACTACTATTACATGATTGCACCGGCCAACGACATGGAGGACTACAATTCTAGTCTGGACTTTTGTTTGATCCAAGCATATTACTCATTATTAAGGCTATATAAGCTTAACACTTCCAACACTCATGGTACAAAATCTTTTACGAGAATTTATTTGTACACCTAATAGTGTTGATTTACACCTCTAAAAACCCAAAAATACCCTTCAAATATGCACATCCAAATGTACCTCTCAGCATGTTTCGGATATGCACATCCGAACGCACACTTTTTTCAAGTTTTAATACTTAAATGTTGGATTTAAAATTCTAGAGGTGGTTTCGGATATGCATATCCGAAACTATCTTTCTCATATTAGAATGTTGCATAGTCACCCATTGCAACTATTTAATTCATTTTCTTCCCCCTTATAACCAAAACCCACAATAAAACTTCTATCATTCTCAATAAAATTTTCGTCTCTAAACCAAGTTTCAAGTGTTTGAACATAGCAAAGAGAGCATAGAAAGCTAAAATTTGAGATAAACTTTCCTCATTTCATCTTACATTCATTGCATTGATGCATATTTATGGAAGAAAAAAACAACGTCACTTCAAGTATGCATATCTGAATTCAACCTACCATAACTCGGAAGTGCATATCCGAAAATATGCCTGTTATAGAAACAAAATTATGTTTTAACAGAATTTATGTTGTTTAGTTCGTGTTAGGTATGGTGCACCCCGAAAATATTCCCAAAGTTGTCGTAAAGGTTTCGAACAAGGTCAATGAAGATGCTAAGCTGAATGAGATGAAGGATGTTGATAAAATGATTGATGTCGTGATAGATTTTGGACAAAAAATTACAAATGATAAAAGTTTCACCTCTCGCCAACATATACTTGAATGAGTTCTAATGGAAGCTAGCAAACTTGGGTTTGGCATTGTGATTGGAAGGTTCAATAATGACACTAGTAGAAGGAAACCATTTATTGTGATGACATGCGAGAGAAGTGGGAAATATTTTCCAAAACTTTGGAAGTTAAAACATGATGACACGAGATCGAGGAAATATGAGTGTCCTTTTAAATTGTGCGGTTATTGTAGGGTGGATGCTTCATGGCGGTTTAATGTCGTGTCATGTATGCATAATCATTCGTTAGACACCAAGCTACAAGGACATCCAATTGTATGTCGACTCAAGCTGGGAGATAAAGAATCAATTTTAGAATTTTCATTAATCAAAGTTGCACTGAGAAACATACTTGCCGGTGTTGTAACCAGTTTGAAAATATAGAGTCGCCATCCTTAATTTTTATCCTAAGGAAAGAAATATAAAGGAATAACCCTAATTTGGACATAGATTCTAAGTTGCTGGACTCGTTCTTAGACGAAGGGAAGGTGTTAGGCACCCCTCATCTACCTTGTTTAAAAGGATACTAGGGTTTAGAATTACGACTTAGGAAGTAAGATTTTAATTTTTATTAGGGGAACTCGCCACAATTTTAGTCATATGCCTACATATCCTCGTATGAGGAATCAGAGTCTCAATTCACAGTTTATGGTTGTTGGTTGGTGTTTTTTATGGATTACAAAAATATTTGAATTTCTCTTGTACTTAGTCTGGATGTGTGAATAACAGAGTTTGTTAGACGAAGTGCACATTCGATTGAAATACTTTCATAATCCTTTTTAAAAATTGGTTGTTGAGTTAATTGATTTAATAAAATAGTTTATTGTTGGTTGAATATTTTTTAATGTGTTAATTATAAAAATATTTTATTAATACATGATTTGAAAAAGATTTTTAATGCAATAAAATAAATAAGTATTTGAATGAGTTTAGAAAAATAATATTTGATTTATAATAATAATAAATATAATATTAAAATATAAAATATAAAATATAAAATATAAAAAATATAAAATATAAAAATATAAATGAAATTCTGGCAACAAATACTTAATGTCACAATGAATGTTATGACACTGTATCTGACAAATTGTACACACACCAAACAGTAATTTAAAAGACAGTAAAGAACACAATCAATTGTTAACCCAGTTCAGTGTATAACAACACCTACTCTGGGGGCTACCAGGCCAGGGAGGAAATTCACTATAAGAGGAATTAATTTAGGAATAAACCAACCAGTTTATCTCCTTCACTTAAGACCTACCTGTGATCGGTGGAAATAGAACTGACTGTTTTTAAGCTGGTTCGCGAAATTTCGCGGTAAGCAAGAGTCGCCACCGTCTTTTATGTTCTCCAATTTGGAAAGGACAAAAGCACAGCAAAATTCCTTATTCGAGAATGTTTCTCGGTTCGGGAGGTAGATTTATAGAAAGGGAAGGTGTTAGCACCCTTTCTATCCGAGGTTATCCACGGGCTCTTAGGTACTTGCTCTTATGTTTTCAAAAATTGTTTGATTTTCAAGTGTATGTGGGTTTTGAAAAAGTTTCGTTTGAAAGATTTCTAAGTAACTCTTGTATCTGTCCTCAAGAGTGTATGAAAAATTTGTTTGAAAACTTTTTGAAAGTGTAAGTGTGAAGAGATGTTTTTATTTTTTGAGAGAGCAAGTACCCATGAGATCTACCTACTATAAGGAATTAGGCTGTATAAGAGTCCTTTAAACAGTGCTATCCCACTATTGAGAAGTAGGTAGCACCGTCGTTGGAGGTGTTCGGGTCAATTCGATTAAGGGACATGTGTGGTCACCAAAGCAATAGTAGGACACCTTAGAAGTAACCCTAATGTCCTAGATCCTTTTTTTTAATCGGAGGCAACCGTTTCGAGGCAACTGGATCTTTAGACATGAGGGCGACCTCTAAAACACCCTATACTTGACGACCACGTTCGAGGCAACCAGTGAGGCGTACCCTAGAAGTGGCATGTGCATGTGTGTTGTTTCAGTTTATGTTTATCTTTGAACATGCATTTGTGAGCTACGGATTGATTTTAATTGTCATACAAGTCTTTCATGCATTTTTAACAGTTAAGAGTGCGGAAAATAAATTGCGGAAAGGTAAATCTACGCTATTACAAGGCGCGGGTCTATACATCGCCAAAAACAAAAACCCGTTTGGAAAGTAAGTGCGGAAAGTAAAGAAAATGATAAAATCCTAATTAACTATTACATCCTCGGAAACAGATACATAAATAATGATCAAAAGGTATTAAAGTGTGAAAGAAATTAAATCGGGGACGTCCTTAGGGTTTTGACCCTTTTTGAGAAAAAAATTGAAATTGGTCCTTTTTTGCAATTAAAATATTAAACCTAATAACTAATTAATTTTTTAATTAAAAGAAAAAAAATGTTTTTTGTGTTTTAATGAAAATAAAAATAAAAAGAAATTAAAAGTCAAGAAAACCCTAATTCTAGATTGTTTTTATTTATTGTAAAAAAGTTAAAATTACCTAATTAAACTAATTAATTTGTTAGTATTTTATTTACAAAAATAATTAAAAAGTGAGATTAATAAATAATACTAATAATAAAAATATTTGCATTTTTTTAATTCTAAATTTATTATAAAAAAATATTAGTTTGTTAATTAAATAATAATAATATTAATAATTAAGAATTAGTAAAAGAAAAATAAAAGAGAAAATATAAGGAAAGAAAGAAAAGAACTCAGGGGGTGTGTTGACCCATTAGGAGGTGAGGCCTGGAATTCCTGGCCCATTAAGCCAAGCCTGCGTTGACCTTCTGGATAGCCTAGAGCGTGGATTGACCAAGAGCATGGTGTTCCCTCTCTCATGGCCTTTGGATTGCTGTTGAAGGACACATGGCATCTGGGAACGTGGGAGCCTATGGTGGAATGCCTTTGAATATCCTGCATATGAACATGCTTGAAAAAATATTATGAGAAATTTTGGGGGACCTGGGAATCGAACCCAGGTCCCAGTAGCTACCAGACACATCACCTTCCACTACGCCATGCTGCATGCTTTGTTAATATAGTGGCAATTAATTATAATATATAAAAACAAGTAACATCCTGAAGAACCAACAAAACGTGCGCCATCTTTTTGAATCCACCAATAGCATTCCTACGCGTCATCGTCTTCTTCAATTGCCTGCATAAAAACATATCAAATAGCGGGGGTTTTTAACCCCCACAAAATAACATGACCAAAAATAACGATTAGATGTACAAGCTATATAAATAGGGCGCGAGGGTTGGGTTTGATTCGTCTGGCCTTGACAAATTCAACCATAGGTCTAAGAAGGTCCAATTTTCCCTGTGCTGGGAACCCTTAAATTGAAAGCTTCGAAACCCTAAAAATTGTTAATGGCATCTTTTGATTCAGGACTCCATAGTCAAATTAACCTGTACCATTAGCTTCAGAGATGTTCTAGCAATCCAATACACACAAAAAATCTCATTAATAATGCATGAATATTGAATTACGATTATGAAAAACTAACCAAACCGTGTGACTTGTTCTTGCGTGTTCTTGGAGCGTTAAGGCTTGTTTTTGATTCCAATCCGTTCCTGGGAATGTTAGCAATGTGTTTGAATCACTCTAAGGCTTTGAATTATGCTAGAACGTGGAATTCAGTTTTCAAGTTTTCTTTGATTTTTTGAATATGGTTCTGGCTTTTGACAGCAGCTCTCATGTGAATGGAATTAGGTTTAGCTTTAGTATATGTAGTGGAATGGAATTAGGGTAAAACTTTGTCCAAAAATCCATGGCTTTATGATTTCAATATTTGATTTTCAATCAAATAATTTTGCATCTTTTTGATTGAAAAACCTTGCCAAATTGGGAGATTTTGTCCCCTTGATGTGTACACGAGATCTTCAGCATGTGTTGAGTTTATTTGCTTCATAAAAAGATTTGAAAACCATATCTTTGAATTTTCCTACAATTAAATGAATTAAATGAATTAATATTAATAAAAAAAATCAATTAATTAATTAAAAATAAGAAAATAAATCAATTTAAGCTCAATGGGTCGTGCATAGGCCTTGGACAAAGTTTCAAGAAAGAATTTGAGGCCCATTAGCAAAAATGAGGTGTTTTAGGCAAAGTTGACTTTTGCAAATTCATGAAAATTTCCCAACTTCTCCAATGCATATCTTGCTCAATTTTGATCATATGAACATGTTCTTGGACATTTTGGAAAGGTCTTGAAGTCCTCTAACCAATGCCTTTGGTCCCATGTCATTTGGATTTACCAACCTCAAGTTATGGTCTTTGACGTAAAGTGCATTTTTGTTGACTTTTGAAATTGACCTATAATGTAGAAATTGATAACTTTTTGTGAGAGCATTTCTTGGACTTGGAATGTGAAGATGAGTTGTAGGAAATGTCATGCCCTTCAAAATGAGAATTGGATGGGATTTTTCTAATGAACCATGAAAAAGTTATGCCTTGGTCAAGTTACAATTGACTTTTCAGCTGTCCCAAAATAGAAACTTTTGCATCCTTGATGATTTTTGAGCCATGTTTGAGGAATCATGATCAAGAATTGATCAAATGATGATTGTGGCTTCAAAATAAGATGTTGACCAAAATTTTTGACTTTTGACTGTAAAATGACCATTTTGCCCCTGCAGTTGATTGTGAACCAAATAGGGCTTTTGACTGTGCAATTTGCCTCTGTGAGTCTTGAGACTTTATATGTAGATGCTTGACAATGTATATAGGCCTATGGGACTTGATTGAACCCTTGAAAACCTTAAATTCCTTGCAAGAACCAAAACCCTAATTCTGACTGGCTTAGGAGGTAGTTGGACTGTGCAATCCTTGAGAAATCTTGAACCATTTGAAGATGATTCTTGATCAATCTTTGAAGAATATGGGAGGGAAAATTTTGGGGTACAACAGTTGCCCCTGTTCAATCTTCTTAAACCTGAGGATGTAGATTGGCTTTTGCGTGCCTTTCGTGATCCGAAGGTGGAAGAGGATTGAACACTAAAGTGCCCAGAAATTTGCACTCGCATAGTAGAGTATCAGCAATGTGATGGCGGGAATGGGCTTATAGATGCCATTTGGAGAGATAATGGATAGGAGGATGGGCTTATAGATGCCATCTGGAGATGTGACAGAACCTTGTCGGGAATGGGCTTATAGATGCCATATTGAAATGTGTGTCGATCGCGTAAGAGATTCCTTAGCGAGAACTTGCATACCTAAGAAAGAAAGATAATTACCTGGCCTGTTACAGGGGTTGATCTTCAAACTCTTCATGCAGATATGCCATGGCTGGATATAGGTATCGAATCCACAATCAAATCACTCACAGATATGCCCTGGCTAGATACAGGAATCGAATTTGGAATTAATCATCTACAAATATGCCCTGGCTGGATACAGGTATCGAATCTCTAAACTCTTCATGCAGACATGCCCTGGATGGATACAGGCGTCGAATCTACAATCAAATACTCACAGATATGCCCTGGCTAGATATAGGAATCGAATCCGGAATTAGTCGTCTACAGATATGCCCTGGCTGGATACAGGAATCGAATATCTAAACTCTTCATGCAGACATGCCCTGGCTGGATACAGGCGTCGAATCTACAATCAAATACTCACAGATATGCCCTGGCTAGATACAAGAATCGAATCCGGAATTAGTCGTCTATAGATATGCCCTGGCTGGACACAGGTATCGAATCTCTAAACTCTTCATGCAGACATGCCCTGGCTAGATACAGGTATCGAATCTACAATCAGTCACTCAACAGATATGCCCTGGCTAGATACAGGAATCAAATCTGGAATTGGTCGTATACAGATATGCCCTGGCTGGATACAGGTATCGAATCTCTAAACTCTTCATGTAGATATGCCCTGGCTAGATACAGGTATCGAATCTACAATCACTCGCTCACAGATATGCCCTGGCTAGATACATGAATCGAATCTGGAATTAGTCGTCTATAGATATGCCCTGGCTGGATACATGTATCGAATCTCTAAACTCTTCATGCAGACATGCCCTGGCTGGATACAGGTATCGAATCTACAATCAATTACTCACAGATATGCCCTGGCTAGATACAGGAATCGAATCTGGAATTAGTCGTCTACAGATATGCCCTGGCTGGATACAAGTATCGAATCTCTAAACTTTTCATGCAGACATGCCCTGGCTGGATACAGGTATCAAATCTACAATCAATCACTCACAGATATGCCCTGGCTAGATACAGGTATCGAATCTGGAATTGCGAAAGTTGATGGTAATTACTTTTGATTGACCTTTTCCTGAAAAGGCAAAACATTAGTCGTATGCAATGTCATGATGTATGAAATGCATGATGTCATGATGTTCTCAAGAATAAATGAGATAGTGTCGTATGCACTATATCATGTATGTAAGCAGGATGTATGAAAATGTGATATGTTTATGGATGTATTTTCGTCTGGGAAAATAAATCCTTGACGAATACCGGGAAATTGTTGGATCCTGGGCTGATGTTTGAAGAGAGTTCTTCATTTCTGCTGGGGATGATGATTGCAAGAATAAAACCGATAAGAGAAGATGACTCCGTTGGGGAATAAGCTTGTTGGAGAGATTACTCTGCAGGGAATACTCTGTGGGAAGAGAGGTACTTCGCTGAGGTTTGATGATAACTCCGCTGGGGATACCGTTGATGAGTTATGTTGGGGAATTTGATGAACTCCGCTGGGGGGTAGGAAGAACTTCGCCGAGGACGATCTTTCCGTGGTAATTAGCTGAGGATAACCCAGTTATAAGATCTGGTGGGGAATAACCTTTGAATAAAGCCGGGGAGACACTTTCGTATTCTGCCGGTGGATAAGCTTCCAGAATCTACTAGGGATAAGCTTCCAGAATCTACTGGGGAGATTGATTCAACTCTCCTGGGGAAACTTTTGGACGGTACTGGGGAAGTGGCTCCACTGGGGTGTCTGGTATTCCGCCGGGGAACAATCTTAGATCAAGACTGCCGGAGATGCTTGTTGAGGAACATTTGTGTACTCCGCTGGGGAATATTGAGATCCTCTGGGGATACCCAACTTCCTTAAGGCTGATAGTATACTAACTCTGCTTGGGGAGAGTGTTACTAACTTGCTAGGGATATTGTGCCTTCTCGGTGCTGATTGGAGACCAACTCTGCTTGAGGAGAGTATTGCTGAAATCTGTCTTACTCTGCGGGGAGTGAAGGTATCCTGGTCATGTTCTTCGGCCGAACTTACCTTGGTACCTTGGTGGACAGAGTAACTAGATCGCTTAGACAACTCATTATTGCCCCAGCTTCTGCAGGAGAAGGTACCTGTGGAGGCCTTGATAACTGCCGATTTGACAAATCTTCTTCTGGTAGGCAAGTGATGACAGGACATAGTCGTACGCTTTGATCCCTAACTTTTGCCTGGACCGCCCTTTCGGGTTTTCAGTCCACCGGGATACCCATTTTTGCCCAAGCCGCCTTTTTAGGTTTTCGACTTGCCGGGTGTACAATCTTTTTCTTTTCATCCCTTATTTTTGCCCGAACCCTTTTGGTTCGCCGGGAAGCCCTTATTTTTGCCTAGGTGTGTCAACCTAGCGGGTCTTTGATTATGTGCAGTATTTTTTCGACTATGTCCGTGTTTTTAGGATACAGGAAGTTGTCACTGTCAGTAGCGCAGTGTTACCATACCACCAGAAGATCTTCGTTTGATCGTCCAATGCCCCAAGTGATCCAGATGGAGATTTGCCCCAGGCTATTTGTCATTTGAGAGATTCTCCGAATCTTGACTTGACTGCCCCAGATGATGGACCATGATCATGCCGTGCCCCTTGATTGGAGGTGCTTTTGTTCATTAGACATTCGTCGTGCGAAGTTCTCTGTTGTTCGAACAAAAAGTCATATGCAAACAATGTTATATTAAAAATGCAAAGCTTATGTCTGTCTTGAAATTTTGGAAAATGCATTTTTCAATAAAACAAGCAAATTTTGTAAAATGTGATGTCAACTCGTTATTTTACCGCGAGCCTTAAGGAGTCAGGATACCTTTTGTAACAGTATGCTTTCGAACTAACCCATGCTTCAGCTAGGACTTTTAAGGGTTGTATCGTGGCTTGGTTCACGGTTTAAGAAACAAAGGATAAAGGCTCAAATTATATTTGTACCCACCCGTTCTTCGTGATGTTCTTCAATCCTAAACTCAGCTAATCGTGCGTTAGACCTTGTTGAGTCTTTGCTTTGATATACCAGTGATGGTTCGGATGTTGACAGTTTATTTTGAGTAGGCAGTCATTTCTTTTTTGTCGAGGTTTTGTAGGACCTCTTTCTTTTTTGATTTTGTTATCCCTGTTTTTTGCCTGAACTGTTTCTTTTGTGATTACAGTCAGCGGGATGCCCCAGTTTTGTAAGTCTCCTTCATAGGTTTTGACTTAATGGGCTTTTATTTCTGAGAGGTAATGACTGCCTGTCTTTATGATTATTCAGAACCATCATTGTCTTTTGCTTCGGAAGGATTTCTTTAATGCCATCCATTGTGCACCTGGATTAACTGAGAGAACTACCCTGCCCCAGGTTATGATTAAGGGTTATAATTTTTTTTTGTGAAAAGAAAACTCCTACTTCTTTGGCTCGAAGGGGTTGACGAGGGATTATCTTCCTTATAACTCCAATGTTTAGGAATTGAAACACTGCCTGTACTTCATCAGCGGGGTCTGTTCAAAAGCATACTGTAAAGATCATGGTATCGTTTTCATCATCCTCCCTCAAGAGGCTTAGAATTATTAGTCGAGAGTTGAACATCAAAAATGAAAGCAAATTTAAGCATAATGAACACAATTACTTCAAAACAGACACGTGTAATGCATTAATGAAATAACAATGTTTGACATGAATAAAATGTTTGAACAATCAAAGAAAAATACAACTTGAACATTCGAATGAACAAAAGTCTTCAATGATTTGGCAAAGGAGCAGTGATTATGTTTGGAGTCTCTGGTGCTTCAAACTGGATTTCCTTGGCATCAATCATGTCTTGGACCTTGTTCTTCAGGGCCTAACAGTTGTCCGTAGTATGCCACGGGCTATCAGAGTGGTATGCGCACCTTTAGTTGGGATGATAGTTAGGAGCGGAAGTGTTTGGATTCTGAAGAGGAGCCCTTAAGGTAATCAGCCATGCCTTCAACATTTGCTGTAGTGCTTGATCCAGTGTCATGTTGATCTTAGTGAACTGTCTTTTGGGTGCGACCTCCTTACATTGCTGCCCCTGTCTTTGTTGAGCAGGCATAGGATTAGAGATCTGGGTTGCCCCTACATGTTGATCATGACGACTCTTTTTACCATGCACAACATTGGACTCTTTCTTCCCAACGTAAGGCTTTTTCTGAGTATCAGGCGGTGTAGCCTCTTGAATCTTCCCACTCTTGATGCCAGCTTCAATTCTCTCACCAGTCAAGATCAGATCTGTAAACCCAGCAGAAGAATTTCCAATCATACGGTTGAAGAACGGACCAGTCAGGGTCCCTAAGAACATATCAACAAGCTCACGGTCAGTCAGAGGTGGTTGCACCCTTCCAGCAAGGTCTCTCCACTTTTGTGCATATTCCTTGCATCCTTCACCCGTTCCTAGTGACATACCCTGGAGTTGGGTACGCGTAGGAGCGAGGTCGGAATTATACTGATATTGCTTATAAAATGCAGTAGCCAAGTCCTCCCAGTTACGAATATTGGTTCCATCCAGCTGATAGAACCACTCGAGTTGAGTCCCTGAAAGACTATCCTGGAAGAAATGGATCCACAAATTCTTGTCTGCCGTGTAGGGCTGGATCTTCCTTACATATGACCTGAGATGCAGCTTAGGACAGGAAGCCCCGTCGTACTTTGCAAAGGCATGTGCCTTGAACTTGTGGGGAATCACCACCCCAAAGGATAGACCTAGATCTTCAAAGTCCAGACTGGGCACCTTCTGTATCTCTATAGCGCTTAACCGGTCTTCCAGTTGTTTGTACCTGTCCTCAGCAGGAGGGTACTGTTCATCATTGTAATTTGTCTCGTTGTCGGAGACCACGGGACTAGGAACCTCTCTCCCTTGGGGGCTGTCTTTCCCTACAGATGGGGTAGTCAGCTCAGCCTCATTTTGTGATCCATTCCCAGACCTGCGTCTAGGGTTGAACAACACAGTCCTCTTCTTCTTCTTCTTCATAAGCAGAGTCTTCAACTCCTATTGACCCTGGGCTAGGCTCATAACCAACTCCTGGAACTGGGCATTCTGGGCTTAGAGGGCCTTGATAGCTTGTTCATTGGATGATTCAGGATTCATGATGATTGCTGAAATAAACAACGAAGAAGGTAAGCAACCTGTAGGAGAAGGGTACCTGTTATGCATATGATGAATGGAATGCGTATGATTTATGCATGCAATGTTTTCAAGGATCTCGCGGGGTAGACAAGAGAAACTTGTTAAAATCTGGTAGCTTGATTGAAGGAACTTCATGTTGTTGAGAGTCCTTCTTCAAGAGTCAAGGCTCACCATATCGAGTGGGTCATAGCCCCTGAATCAAGTCATCAACCTTGGCTAGGGGAAAATAAATCCCCTTTGCCCCTTGCTGGACAGTTGGTTCATCATGACCTGCATCACAAGCCCTCGAGATCCTTGAAATGGGTTAGTCCTTATGCAGAATACATGCAATGGTATGATGTTATGCTATGCATGGAGTGATGTAAGTAGGCCCTGTAATGAGTCCCAATTAAGGACTGTAAATAAAACCTGCAAGGAACTCGTGTTGTTAGATAACAAGTATGCAAGTAGTCAGGTTTGAAGGCACGCAAGTCACACAAAAGAGCCCTTAGAGTTTAGGCCAACATGAAGTTTAGGTACTACCCTCTTTCAGTTTCGTTGGTTAAGTCCTGTCCTAGAAAATAGTAATCGGGTTCTAGAGGATCTCAATATCATCGACTACCCTCGATCGGTCATAACTCCAGCATCACAATCTTTTCTTGCGGCCAGAACCATCGCGAGAGTTTAGCCTCAATGAGTGTAGCATACTGCTACTAATCTATGGCCAAGTTGGGTCAATTTAGGGTTCTAAGGTCGGTTGGTGCTTAATGGCTCCTCAGAAGACCCATATTCTCCTCGTTGCAACACAAGGGATATCGGTACAGACCAAGGTGTCACACCAACGTAGCCACTGCTTCACCCGTGTCGGTCTACGCCAGACAGGTCCCTCACAGCTTATGCTACCTAAAGGGTATTCCCCAGATCTGGGTTAGGATCTATGAAACTCCGATGCAATGCCCACAAATATAAAGCAATCAAAACATTCAATTGAAAACATAAGTATGATCTAATCCTAAGGTACACCTCACTTATACTTCTCCCCAGCAGAGTCGCCAGTTCTGTGATCGGTGGAAATAGAACTGACTGTTTTTAAGCTGGTTCGCGAAATGTCGCGGTAAGCAAGATTCGCCACCGTCTTTTATGTTCTCCAACATGGAAAGGACAACAGCACAACAAAATTCCTTATTCGAGAATGTTTCTCGGTTCGGGAGGTAGATTTATAGAAATGGAAGGTGTTAGCACCCTTTCTATCCGTGGTTATCCACAGGCTCTTAGGTACTTTCTCTTATGTTTTCAAAAATTGTTTGCTTTTCAAGTGTATGTGGGTTTTGAAAAAGTTTCGTTTGAAAGATTTCTAAGTAACTCTTGTATCTGTCCTCAAGAGTGTACGAAAAATTTGTTTGAAAACTTTTTGAAAGTGTAAGTGTGAAGAGATGTTTTTATTTTTTGAGAGAGCAAGTACCCATGAGATCTACCTACTCTAAGGAATTAGGCTGTGTAAGAGTCCTTTAAACAGTGCTATCCCACTATTGAGAAGTAGGTAGCACCGTCGTTGGAGGTGTTCGGGTCAATTCGATTAAGGGACATGTGTGGTCACCAAAGCAATAGTAGGACACCTTAGAAGTAACCCTAATGTCCTAGATCCTTTTTTTTTATCCGAGGAAACCGTTTCGAGGCACCTGGATCTTTAGACAGGAGGGCGACCTCTAAAACACCCTATACTTGACGACCACGTTCGAGGCAACCAGTGAGGCGTACCCTAGGAGTGGCATGTGCATGTGTGTTGTTTCAGTTTATGTTTATCTTTGAACATGCATTTGTGAGCTACGAATTGATTTTAATTGTCATACAAGTCTTTTATGCATTTTTAACAGTTAAGAGTGCGGAAAATAAATTGCGGAAAGGTAAATCTACGCTATTACAAGGCGTGGGTCTATACATTGCCAAAAACAAAAACCCGTTTGGAAAGTAAGTGCGGAAAGTAAAGAAAACGATAAAATCCTAATTAACTATTACATCCTCGGAAACAAATACATAAATAATGATCAAAAGGTATTAAAGCGTGAAAGAAATTAAATCGGGGACGTCCTTAGGGTTTTGACCCTTTTTGAGAAAAGAATTGAAATTGGTCCTTTTTTGCAATTAAAATATTAAACCTAATAACTAATTAATTTTTTAATTAAAAGAAAAAAAATGTTTTTTGTGTTTTAATGAAAATAAAAATAAAAAGAAATTAAAAGTCAAGAAAACCCTAATTCTAGATTGTTTTTATTTATTGTAAAAAAGTTAAAATTACCTAATTAAACTAATTAATTTGTTAGTATTTTATTTACAAAAATAATTAAAAAGTGAGATTAATAAATAATACTAATAATAAAAATATTTGCATTTTTTTAATTCTGAATTTATTATAAAAAAATATTAGTTTGTTAATTAAATAATAATAATATTAATAATTAAGAATTAGTAAAAGAAAAATAAAAGAGAAAATATAAGGAAAGAAAGAAAAGAACTCAGGGGGTGTGTTGACCCATTAGGAGGTGAGGCCTGGAATTCCTGGCCCATTAAGCCAAGCCTGCGTTGACCTTCTGGATAGCCTAGAGCGTGGATTGACCAAGAGCATGGTGTTCCCTCTCTCATGGCCTTTGGATTGCTGTTGAAGGACACATGGCATCTGGGAACGTGGGAGCCTATGGTGGAATGCCTTTGAATATCCTGCATATGAACATGCTTGAAAAAATATTATGAGAAATTTTGGGGGACCTGGGAATCGAACCCAGGTCCCAGTAGCTACCAGACACATCACCTTCCACTACGCCATGCTGCATGCTTTGTTAATATAGTGGCAATTAATTATAATATATAAAAACAAGTAACATCCTGAAGAACCAACAAAATACGCGCCATCTTTTTGAATCCACCAATAGCATTCCTACGCGTCATCGTCTTCTTCAATTGCCTGCATAAAAACATATCAAATAGCGGGGGTTTTTAACCCCCACAAAATAACATGACCAAAAATAACGATTAGATGTACAAGCTATATAAATAGGGCGTGAGGGTTGGGTTTGATTCGTCTGGCCTTGACGAATTCAACCATAGGTCTAAGAAGGTCCAATTTTCCCTGTGCTAGGAACCCCTAAATTGAAAGCTTCGAAACCCTAAAAATTGTTAATGGCATCTTTTGATTCAGGGCTCCATAGTCAAATTAACCTGTACCATTAGCTTCAGAGATGTTCTAGCAATCCAATACACACAAAAAATCTCATTAATAATGCATGAATATTGAATTACGATTATGAAAAACTAACCAAACCATGTGACTTGTTCTTGCGTGTTCTTGGAGTGTTAAGGCTTGTTTTTTATTCCAATCCGTTCCTGGGAATGTTAGCAATGTGTTTGAATCACTCTAAGGCTTTGAATTGTGCTAGAACGTGGAATTCAGTTTTCAAGTTTTCTTTGATTTTTTGAATATGGTTCTGGCTTTTGACAGCAGCTCTCATGTGAATGGAATTAGGTTTAGCTTTAGTATATGTAGTGGAATGGAATTAGGGTAAAACTTTGTCCAAAAATCCATGGCTTTATGATTTCAATATTTGATTTTCAATCAAATAATTTTGCATCTTTTTGATTGAAAAACCTTGCCAAATTGGGAGATTTTGTCCCCTTGATGTGTACACGAGATCTTCAGCATGTGTTGAGTTTATTTGCTTCATAAAAAGATTTGAAAACCATATCTTTGAATTTTCCTACAATTAAATGAATTAAATGAATTAATATTAATAAAAAATTCAATTAATTAATTAAAAATAAGAAAATAAATCAATTTAATCTCAATGGGTCGTGCATAGGCCTTGGACAAAGTTTCAAGAAAGAATTTGAGGCCCATTAGCAAAAATGAGGTGTTTTAGGCAAAGTTGACTTTTGCAAATTCATGAAAATTTCCCAACTTCTCCAATGCATATCTTGCTCAATTTTGATCATATGAACATGTTCTTGGACATTATGGAAAGGTCTTGAAGTCCTCTAACCAATGCCTTTGGTCCCATGTCATTTGGATTTACCAACCTCAAGTTATGGTCTTTGACTTAAAGTGCATTTTTGTTGACTTTTGAAATTGACCTATAATGTAGAAATTAATAACTTTTTGTGAGAGCATTTCTTGGACTTGGAATGTGAAGATGAGTTGTAGTAAATTTCATCCCCTTCAAAATGAGCATTGGATGGGATTTTTCTGTGAACCATGAAAAAGTTATGCCTTGGTCAAGTTACAGTTGACTTTTCAGCTGTCCCAAAATAGAAACTTTTGTATCCTTGATGATTTTTGAGCCATGTTTGAGGAATCATGATCAAGAATTGATCAAATGATGATTGTGGCTTCAAAATAAGATGTTGACCAATTTTTTTGACTTTTGACTGTAAAATGACCATTTTGCCCCTACAGTTGATTGTGAACCAAATAGGGCTTTTGACTGTGCAATTTGCCTCTGTGAGTCTTGAGACTTTATATGTAGATGCTTGACAATGTATATAGGCCTATGGGACTTGATTGAACCCTTGAAAACCTTAAATTCCTTGCAAGAACCAAAACCCTAATTCTGACTGGCTTAGGAGGTAGTTGGACTGTGCAATCCTTGAGAAATCTTGAACCATTTGAAGATGATTCTTGATCAATCTTTGAAGAATATGGGAGGGAAAATTTTGGGGTACAACACTACCCAATGCAACTTCAATCTAAGTTCTACTTAAACCTGAGTTCCTACTCACTCCCCCTCAATCACAGCAGTGATACTAATCTACTGATTAATAAGATTATGAAGACATTCTTCAATACACACGCTTGATTTTGCTTCAAAGCTTTAATCAAGAGACACAACACTCGTGCTTCAAAGCTTTGAGTGATAAATAACCCTTACAACCAAATCCTACTCCAAGCCACTTATCTAAATGATAATTGCTTGGCTCACAGTAGTTACTAACACTATCACACCTATACAATACCTTATTGATCTTCTGTCAAAAGCGCCCCTCACCATTAGGCCTCGTGAGAAATATATAAGCAGACTATTATTCATTTAGGGCTTCCATAAAAATAGCTAGGGTTAACCAAAGTTAACCTAAAGACTTGGTCTTGGGCTTTCATCATAACAGATTATGGTTAAGCAAGGTTAACCTAATGTCCACGTGAGCATCTGATCTGGACAATATGCTTCAAATCAGAGTAGCACACCAGATTCCTGAAAATTTTCAGGAATAATAAATCTGCACAACAACTTGATCAGTACAGGATGTCTTAACATTGGTTATGACATCATGTATCTTGCTCACTGATTTTGCTAGAATTCAGTACATATGATTATAGCTTAATCATCATGATATTCACTCATACTAAGTAGTTCCTGTAGAACATTCCTTCTGCAGAATTTACCTTTATCCCAGAATGTTATGACATCAGTCATGACATTTGCAAATCTGGTTTTACCAAAAAATAATGCCAACAAACAAACACTTACAAACTCCCCCTTTGGCAAATTTTTGGCTAAAACCCCTAAACAATCAGAGATTAGAATGCAGCGGAATTTTTTAATAACAGCTACCAATATCTAATTCTACCAAAATTACCAGAATTTCTTCTCCCCCTTTTTAGCCATAAAGAGGCCAAAGGTACTAGTACTTGAAGTTATACAGTTATCCAAAAGGAAATTAAAAATACACAAAAATAGAGAGAAGGTATCAAATAGCAGCAACAGGTTCCAGCATCAATCTTTTTAACTCAGCAAACACAGACCTTCAGGTACTGTCATCCCCTGAGGAAGCACTATTTTCAACAGCATTTTCAAATACTTAGACGAAGGGAAGGTGTTAGGCACCCCTCATTTGTTCTTCATTATCCTCCTGTTCCAGACTAGCAATCAACTCTTCAAGAGTCCTTTTTATTGCATCAAGCTCTCTGCAGGTTTCTTTTAGAACAACGATAACATCAGCTTTCTTGGAATGAGCTTTGACATTTGATGTCGCAGCAGATGTCATAACAATGTCAGGGACATGTGTTCCCTGAAACAACTTATAGTGAAAACCAAGTGCAGGGGCTCTTTTGCATACAAAGTCTTTTTCAACCAGGATATCAAGATACTGATCAATGATTATACCACACAGGAGAGAGGGAAAAGCAATAGGGCCTTTAATAGCACAACTCTCAGCATGTTTCAATGTTTGATCAAAGATGTAGTTGCCATAATCAAAGTTTGTTCTGGTTCCAACAACATAGATAATTTTTCCCAAACCTATGGAAATGGTGGATTTGTGGTTGCTGGGAACCTAGTTAGCTGCACCAATTTAGTGCAGTATGGCAAACTTCATACTCAGCTTACTTGCAGTTAGCTTCCCTTTCAAGGGCCAGTGCTTGACTTTCTTGGCAGTGATGGTTTGACAAACCTGGTTGTCAGTAACTTCAAGCTCAAGTTGAGCATCATCAGGCCTTCCTAGGTATTTGTTTATCACAGTAGGAAAGAAATTTACCTTCCTTCCTCTCACAAAAACACTCTTAAAATCAGCTGACTTTCCATCAGCACAACCACCAGACAAATTTACTATGAATTCTTTGACAAGAATCTCATAGCAGTTGGAAAACTTGACCACTGTTTTCATCAGGCCAACAACCTTGATTAGATCCATGACTTCCTTACAGTCAATAGCACTTCTGTTCAGCTCCCTCTCCAAGGCAATCCTTTTCAGAAACACATACTTCCACCTGCTTGCATTTTCTGGATGGTGAAAGGAGATGATGTCAATGGCAACTTCAGGAACCTTAGGCAGTTTGTTAGAAGAGGGTTTCTTCCTGAGAGGAATGTCTGGAACATTGCTCTCAACATCAAAATCAAAGTCTGATTCCTCATCAGATTTAGAGGGTTCAGGAGCCTTTATTTTCTTGGCTATAGGTTGTCTCAAGGGTTTTGAGAGACTACCAACAGATACCCTATCTTTTACCTTACCCTTCCCTTTCGAAGCTCCAGCTTTTTGATCCTTCTCATCCTTGTTCTCAGGCCTAGCTTTCTCATGAACAACTTCAGTAGCCTTCTCTTTGGAGGGGCTTTGGGCATCATTCTGCTTCTCTTTTCTACTCATCATCCTTATAGCTATGCTAGGGTTGATATTGGCAATTAAATCATTGTCAGAGAATTCTTCATCAACATCAATGACAGGAGGTTCAACAGCCTTGTCAGTAGGGGTCTGGTGATCATCAGGTTTTTCTAGAGATTTCTCAATGTTGTCATCAGGTGTCTCAACATTATGAGTGACATTGGGATCCCTTTCTAAATTAGGGCTAGTAGTTTCTTGGTTCAATCGTACAGATATACCAGGAACAAAGTGATTCTCATTAAGAATCCTAGTGACTAGTCTGGCAATAGCTTGATGCACATAAGCAGAACCTTCCCTATTATCTATCTCTGGAGGAACATAAGATGATGGTTGAGAAGATTTACCAGAGGGATAAGCTTGTGATATTCTTGCATGTCTGGTTCGCAACTTCTTGACCTTAGTAGGATCAGCTGCCATTTCACGAAGTAGAGTTATCTCAAGAACTTCAACATCCATGGAGTTCACGATTGCCCTAGGTTCGGTGTCAGAGGGTGAGGAAGATGCAATTGCCTTTGATGGAGATGATGATGCAGATTGTTGAGACATCTTGAGAGATTGAGAAGACAAGTGACAACGAGTGTGAAATCTTCTTTTGAGGGAATGGAGAGTGATGCAGCAAAATGAGAGGAGGGAGATATAAATATGTCTATTCCTCTTCTTAAACTTTTGGAAAGAAAGAGGGAAACAAATGATTAGTCCAATCAGAATAGACTTGATTAACATATCTCTTTCAACCCTTGTATTAAGCAAAATTAATTTCTACATCTCTTCATATTGGCAAATACCCAGCTTGCCCCTTAAATTCTCAAACCGACTAGCATCAAGTGCCTTGGTAAAAATGTCAGCCAGGTGTAGTTCAGTGGCAACATGTTCCAGCTTAATCACCTTTTCCTCCACAAGATCTCTAATGAAGTGATGTCTAATGTCAATATGCTTAGTCCTGCTGTGCTGTATAGGATTCTTGGATATATTAATGGTACTCAAATTGTCACAGTACAATGTCATGACATCTTGTGTGACATTATACTCATTCAGCATCTGTTTCATCCAGATCATTTGAGAACAGCTGCTACCAGCTGCTATGTATTCAGCTTCAGCAGTAGATAGAGACACACCGTTTTGTTTCTTGCTGAACCAAGAGACAAGATTATTTCCCAAAAAGAAGCATCCTCCAGAGGTTCTATTTATCATCAGCACTACCAGCCCAATCAGCATCACAATAACCAGACATAATTGGTTCACATCCATGAGAGTACAACATGCCATAATTGTAAGTTCCACTCACATACTTCAGAATTCTTTTCACCTGGTTGATGTGACTTACTTTGGGTTCAGCCTGGTATCTTGCACATACTCCAACTGCAAAGGCAATGTAAGGTCTGCTGGCTGTTAAGTATAGCAGACTTTCTATCATGCTTCTGTACAAGCTTTGATCCATATTTGCTCCACTTGTGTCTTTGGACAACTTTAAATGAGTAGGTGCAGGAGTCCTTTTATGACTGGCATTCTCCATCCATAACTTCTTGACAATATTCTTTGCATATTTGCTTTGAGACAGAAAAATTGAGTCTTCCATCTGTGTGACTCGTAGTCCAAGAAAGTAGGTCAATTCTCCCATGAGGCTCATTTCAAATTCAGCTTGCATCTGGTTAGCAAAATGTTTAACCATTTTATCTGACATTCCTCCAAACACTATGTCATCAACATAAATTTGAGATACCATTATCTTTCCTCCTTCATTCTTGAAAAAAAGAGTTTTATCCAAACCTCCTTTCCCGTATCCTTTGTCAGTGAGGAACTTTGTCAATCTGTCATACCAAGCTCTAGGAGCTTGTTTCAGACCATATAAAGCTTTCCTCAATTTGTAGACATGATCAGGATAGTTTGGATCCACAAATACTTTCGACTGTTCCACATATACTTCCTCATTTAAGTACCCATTTAGGAAGGCACTCTTCACATTCATCTGAAACAGCTTGAACTTAAGGAGACAAGCAACTCCCAATAGAAGTCTGATTGATTCCAGCCTGACTACAGGAGCAAAAGTCTCATCAAAATCAACCCCTTCAACTTGAGTGTATCCTTGAGCAACAAGCCTTGCCTTATTCCTGGTGACAACTCCTTCAGCATCTGACTTGTTCTTTTAGATCCACTTTGTGCCAATGATGTTTGTTCCTTCTGGTCTAGGAACTAACTCCCATACTTCATGTTGCTTGAACTGGTTCAATTCATCTTGCATTGCTTCAATCCAATATTCATCACTCAAAGCCTCTTTAACATTTTTTGGTTCAATCTTAGACACAAAGCAAGAGTTTGTGATGATTTCTATAGATCTTATAGTGACTCCACTGTTAGGATCTCCTATTATGAGTTCCTTAGGATGATCTTTCTAAATTCTGATGGAAGGATCTTTGTTAGCTTCCTTTGATTCAGACTCTGATGGAGTAGGATTAGGCACATCATCCTTTTTAGACACTTGTGTTGAAGTCTCAAAGAATGTCTCAACATCATATGGAACATTTGTTTCCTCATGGTGATCATCAACTATGACATTTATAGACTCCATCATAACTTTGGTCCTGGAATTGAATACCCTATATGCTCTGCTGTTGGTAGAGTATCCTAGGAATATTCCTTCATCACTTTTAGGGTTCATCTTTCTCCTTTGTTCACGATCTGTCAGAATATAGCATTTTCTCCCAAAGACATGGAAGTACTTTACTGTAGGCTTTCTTCCTTTCCATAGTTCATAAATGGTGGATGATGTTCCCTTTCCCAAGGTGACCCTGTTATGGACATAACAAGCTGTATTAATAGCTTCAGCCCAAAAATGAATAGGAAGCTTTTTGGCATGTATCATTACTCTGGCAGATTCCTGTATAGTCATGTTTTTCCTTTCCAGAACTCCATTTTGTTGAGGATTTATAGGTGAAGAGAACTCATGATTGATTCCTTCTGAGGAACAGAACTCATCAAACTTACTATTTTCAAATTCCTTACCATGATCACTTCTGATTCTGACAATGCATCCTTCTTTTTCTCTTTGAATTCTTTTGCACAATTCCTTAAATACATCAAATACATCAGACTTTTCCCAAATGAAGTTTATCCAGGTGAATCTGGAAAAATCATCCACAACAACATAGGCATATCTCTTTCCACCAAGACTTTCCACCTGCATGGGACCCATCAGATCCATATGTAGAAGTTCTAGCACCTTAGAGGTAGTCAGATGTCTTGTCTTTGGATGTGACATTCTAGTTTGCTTTCCAACCCGACATTCACCACAGACTCTCCCTTCATCAATCTGAAGCCTTGGCATTCCTCTGACAGCCTCCATGGATATGATCTTTTTCATCCCTCTTAGATGTAAATGAGCAAGTTTTTGGTGCCACAGTTTCACTTCCTTTTCTTCTTTGACTATAGAGCATACAGAAGAGTAGTTAGTGTTCTCAGACTCCCATAAGTAACAGTTGTCTTTTGATCTAACTCCTCTCATTACAACTTCTTGTTTTTCATTAGTTACAAGACATTCAGACTTGGTGAAGTTGACCTTGAATCCTAGATCACATGATTGACTGATGCTTATGAGATTAGCAGTCAAACCATTTACCAGCAATACTTTATTTAGGTTTGGAACTCCAGGGCAGTCCAAGTTTCCAACTCCTTTGATTTCTCCTCTAGCACCATCTCCAAAAGTGACATAACTAGTAGTATGAGGTTTGGCATCATTCAGCAGATTCTTGATTCCAGTCATGTGTTTAGAGCATCCACTGTCAAAGTACCAGTCTTCCTTGGCAGAACCTCTAAGGGAGGTGTGAGCTATCAAGGCTGCAGTATTTTTCTTCCACTCTTGAGTATATGGTGCCTTGTTAGTCTTAGGTTTGACATATGAGGTCTGATTAGGATATCCATATAATCTGAAGCAGAATGGATTTATGTGACCAGTCCTTCCACAATAATGACATCTCCATATTTGATACTTTTTCTTCATATTTCTCTGTTCTTGATGTTGAGTCCTATGTTGTGACATCTGCTTTGACATTTGTTTATCAGGCCTGGTCTTCTTCTTGTCAACAGTAGATTTCTTTGCAGTCACAAATCCTAGACCAAACATGTTTCCTGCACTTTGTCCAGCCTGAAGGATTTCTTCCAACTTGTCAGTTCCATTTGTTAACATCTTGACAGACTTAGTCATCTGATCAAGTTTGGAGTTCAACATTAGAACTTCACCTTCGAGATGGCTTATAGTAGCAGTGTCTGCCTTCTTCTCGGCCTCTAACTTTACTATGAGCTTTTTCTGTTTCTCATTTTCCTGACAGACTTCAGCACTTCTGATACATAGCTTCTTGTAGTTGTCAGCAAGTTCTTCAAATGTCACTTCCTCATCACTAGAATCATCATCAGAGTTACAAATACCAGATAGTGCAGTAACTAGTTTAGCAGATTCTTCTTTAGAGTTACTTTCTGAGTCACCATCAGACCAAGTAACAGGCATTCCTTTCTTTTGTTTCTTAAGAAAGGTAGGACATTCAGCTCGAATGTGCCCATATCCTTCACTTCCATGGCATTGGATTCCTCTGCTTTGATTTCCCTTTTCTTCAGACTTAGTTCTTCTGCTGGAGTCATAGGATCTGCTAATGTCAGAGGAAATGTTCTTGACATTTGACCTTGATTTTGGGTCCATTCTCTTGATGAGTTTGTTGAAATTCCTTCCAAGCATAGCTATAGCTTCTGAAATATTCTCTTCATCACTCTCCTTGCTTTCATCTTCAGTATTGGATACAAGGGCTATGCTCTTGTTTTTCTTGTCAACATTTTCACTGATCCCCATATCAAATGTCTGAAGTGACCCAATGAGTTCATCAACCTTCAAGTTGCAGATATCCTGAGCTTCCTCTATAGCCGTCACTTTCATTGCAAACCTTTTAGGCAAGGATCTGAGAATCTTTCTCACCAGCTTTTCTTCTGACATCTTTTCTCCCAATGCTCCTGAGGTGTTGGCAATTTCCAAGATGTTCATGTGAAACTCATGAATGGTCTCATCTTCCATCATCCTCAGATTCTCAAATTTGGTAGTGAGCATCTGAAGTCTTGACATTTTTACTTTGGATGCACCCTCATGGGTGGTTTTGAGGGTGTCCCAAACATCCTTGGCCAGTTCACATTGATGTACTAGTCTGAATATGTTTCTATCAATTCCATTGAACAAGGCATTTAATGCTTTAGAGTTACCCAGGGCTAACTCATCTTCTTCTTTGCTCCATTCTTCCTCAGGTTTCAGACTAGTCGTCCCATCTTTCCCAGTTATGGTGGGATGGTTCCATCCTTTGTCAGTAGCTCTCCAAGCCTTTTTGTCCAGTGACTTCAAGAAGGCAATCATACGAGGTTTCCAGTAGTCATAATTTGATCCATCCAGAATAGGCGGTCTGTTCCCAAATCCTCCTTCCTTGTCCATAGTGCCAGAAAATAATATCCCTAGATCTCACCCAGAAAGACAGGCAGGGTGCCCACTCTGATACCAATTGAAATTCTGGCAACAGATACTTAATGTCACAGTGAATGTTATGATACCGTATCTGACAAATTGTACACACACCAAACAGTAATTTAAAAGACAGTAATGAACACAATCAATTGTTAACCCAGTTCAGTGTATAACAACACCTACTCTGGGGGCTACCAAGCCAGGGAGGAAATTCACTATAAGAGGAATTAATTTAGGAATAAACTAACCAGTTTATCTCCTTCACTTAAGACCTACCCAATGCAACTTCAATCTAAGTTCTACTTAAAACTGAGTTCCTACTCACTCCCCCTCAATCACAGCAGTGATACTAATCTATTGATTAATAAGATTATGAAGACATTCTTCAATACGCACGCTTGATTTTGCTTCAAAGCTTTAATCAAGAGACACAACACTCGTGCTTCAAAGCTTTGAGTGATAAACAACCCTTACAACCAAATCCTACTCCAAGTCACTTATCTAAATGATAATTGCTTGGCTCACAGTAGTTACTAACACTATCACACCTATACAATGCCTTATTGATCTTCTGTCAAAAGCGCCCCTCACCATTAGGCCTCGTGAGAAATATATAAGCAGACTATTCTTCATTTAGGGCTTCCATAAAAATAGCTAGGGTTAACCAAAGTTAACCTAAAGACTTAGTCTTGGGCTTTCATCATAACATATTAGGGTTAAGAAAGGTTAACCTAATGTCCACGTGAGCATCTGATCTGGATAATATGCTTCAACTCAGAGTAGCACACCAGATTCCTGAAAATTCTCAGGAATAATAAATCTGCACAACAACTTGATCAATACAGGATGTCTTAACATTGGTTATGACATCATGTATCTTGCTCACTGATTTTGGTAGAATTCAGTACATATGATCATAGCTTAATCATCATGATATTCACTCATACTGAGTAGTTCCTGTAGAACATTCCTTCTGCAGAATTTACCTTTATCCCAAAATGTTATGACATCAGTCATGACATTCGCAAATCTGGTTTTACCAAAAAATAATGCCAACAAACAAACACTTACAATAAATATAAATATAAATAAAAAAGAATTAAATTAAAAACGCAGGTGTGTGTAAATTACGTTGGGCTAGTAAAAATGGGGGTGCATGTATTAGGGCCCTGATTTCAGATATTGAATTTAGGTTCAACGCATGGGGGGTTTGAATTAGAACTATATAGTAAAAGCTAGAGGTGTAGGCAGAAGGGTCCAAGTCCAGATATTGGACTTGTCTCATTTAGATGAGGGGAGTGGATTTAAGCGTGTTAGCAAAATAAAAAAACAAAGAGGGTTTGGTTAGTAATGGGCCAGGCCCAATGAGTATTTGGGATTCGTTTGGATAGGATTTGGGAGACCGCATAATATCCTGATGGGTGCACGTTCTTGGAATGTTGGATTGAGATCGTGTAGTTATGATTGAGGGTACATGGTGATGATCGTGGAGTCGCGCGTACTAGATTTCTGGACATAATATAATTTTGTTTTTACAAAACATTCATTTCATTTTGTTATCTCTATTCGTCTTCCTTGTCTCTCTTTCCTCTCTTCTAACCCCAAACAAAAAACCCTAATCACCCCTAAGCGGCGACGGCGCCAATCGTCTCTCTCCCTCTCTAATACCACAATAACCCCAAACCCTAAACCTAATTTTATAACCACAACAACATTTATAATGATCAAAACAAAAGAAAACTAAGTGCTTACCGCCCGTGCCGTGAATCTTGTAGCTTTCTTCTGATTTTTCCGATTTGCTAATCCTTCTTATGTGTTTTCCCAGGTACAGCGGCATTGGTATTGGAAGCAGTGGCGACGTAGTGGATAAGAGCTAGGTTTTTAGATGTTGAAACCCTAAGATGGAGCGGAGATGAACATGAATTTACGATGGCGGTGTTGAATTTCTTTCTTCTCTGTTCTTTCCCTCTTCTTAAAGTTTTTCTTTGTCCAATCTCCTTTCCCCCTGTCTTAGAACCCTAAGTCTTCTTATAGTTTTTTTGGGTTAGATGATTTAGGAAACTTTTGTACAATTGTCATTACCCAGAGTTGATTAGGGAAATTAGGGATTAGTTTTGATTTTGTACGAATCTGTTTTGATAAGTTTGTAATTTGTAATAACAAGTTTTGATTTAATCATGATTTAGTTTGATTTTGTATTGATTTTTGTTTGTAAATTTTTTATTAGATTTGATTAAGTTTTGTATCAATTTTGATTCTGTTTGTGTTCTAGACAATTCAATGTAAGATTTGGTTTGATTTCAATCTAAACAATACTTGTTTTTACATTAAAGCAAGCGTTTCTCTTTTTGATTTGTACAATAAGTGTTTTTATAATTTGAAACAAAAGCATTTTTTTCTTAATTGAACCGGACCTATTTGTTTTTGGGCTTGAAATGGACCGTGTGATTAAGGCCTTAATGCTTATCAGTTTTTCCAAATAATAAAACAAAACAATTAAGTTAAGTTTATAATAGCAATGCTTAATTATAATAATAATAATAATAATGTTAGTAAAAACAAATACAATTTTTTAAAATAAAAACTGAAATGGGTCAAATGTTTGGGCCACTTATCTCAAAACATACCCCTTCCTTTTCTATACGTAAATGGGCCATCTGATTTAGAAATGGTCCAAGATTTCTTTAATATCGTGAACCCCCTTCAACAATTAAAATGGGCTAAAATTTTACATGGGCCCTTTCTGATCTAGAAAGGCCCAAGATTTCACAAAATAGTGTAAACCCCCTTTTATAAACTAAACCCCATGAATATATAGAGCAAAATGATTTTTAGAAATTGAAATAAAAAATATTAGGAACTAGTAGGGTAAATTTGGGGTATGACAACCGGTTTGAAACAAAATAGACTAGAAAATGATTCAAATATCAAGTCAGTTTATAATTATCGTTATAAACAACACATTGCACAAAGAGGTTTGAGGTCCAAAATGCAACATTTATTGAAATGTTTGGACGATAACCACTACGTTTCTAGGTACAGAGGTTTTGAGGACAACTTCAGTATTTGTGACATTTTTTGGACTCATCCAGAAAGTATCAAGTTGTTCAACACATTTCTAACCGTCCTTATGATTGATTCGATGTACAAGACCAACAAGTATAGGCTTCCGCTTCTAGAAATTGTTGGTGTCACCTCAACCGACAAGACATTTTTGTTTGGATTTGGCTTTTTGGAATGTGAGAAAGAATACAACGTCACTTGAGCGTTGGATATATGCAAGACTTTGTTGAAGGATCCACAAAATATGCCTAAGGTCATTGTTACCGACCAAGATAATGCCTTTATGAATGCGGTTGGCAGTGCATTTCCTTTATCAACCGCATTACTTTGTCGGTATCATATAACAAAAAATGTGAGAGCTCGGCTCAAACCCGCAGTTGAAGGGGTAAGAAAACACTTAGAGGGGGGGGGGGTTGAATAAGTGACTCTTTTCGTTCTTTCAATACAAAGCTCAAAACAGTAATGGAATAACACAGTTATTTTTATCCTGGTTCGTTTGAACTCAAACTACTCCAGTCCACCCGCCAAGGTGATTTCGCCTTTCTCAACAAGGACTTAATCCACTATAATCAACTGATTACAATCATACAACAACTGTTGTGACTAACAATGCACAAGTAAACTTACAAGTGACTAACACCACTAAGACTTAAATCTAGTCCTAGTCTGCTTGAGAAATCTGACCAAACTTGGTCTCTCAAGGAACAAATACAGAAGTATAATCTTTACTGATAATTGAAATAGAGTTTGCTTCTAATCAAGCTATATCACAACTGTGATTTTTCTTAGAATATAATACAAAATAATTTAAGAACTATGAGTTTGTAGGCTTTTGAATCTTTCACGTAGTTTCTTGTTTTTAACTATCTTGTTTTTTTGCTTGCAATAAATGTCCTTCTACTTATAGTAGGAAAAATAAGACCGTTGCTGCCTTCAGAGGAATATGGAGAGCATTAAATGCTTTGCGTGTATCCTTGCAAAATTCCATTCTCCAAGAAACTAGTTGTAGGCACTTGAGTGTTTTCAGCCGTCTTTGCATTAATTAGCAAACCTCAGAATGTAAGAACATGTTTCCTTTGCTTTGATAAGACACGTTGATTAAGACGTTGTTTCAGTATTTGCTTTAACTCAGAACATGCTTTATTCAACTTCTGGTCAGAGCGTTGCTTTCTAAGATCTTTGAACAGCGCTTGCTTTCAAGTTATCTTCAGAATCAAGACGCCTGCTAGAAGTTAGAAGATACATTTAACAAATGAGTGTTCTTACCAGAGTCAGCAGATGCGTTTGAATAAAAGGTTCTTATGTCAAAGAACTTCTTTTTAATCTTTTCTTAGCACTTTGGAATGTTCCTTGTCAGAACATTAACTAAGACATTCAAAAACACATTCATTAGAGCATAAATTATCTTAAATATAATTTAGTTATCATCAAAACACTTGGGATAGGTCAGAACTTAATCTTGTTCTGTCAATCTCCCCCTTTTTGATGATGACAAAAAATTATTTTAGATAAAGAAAAGAAATAGATTAAGAGATAAGAATCTCCCCCTGAAATGAATATATATATGCATAAGACATCCTGAGTTTATTTAGTCAGAGTGATACACAGTCTTCTTTGAATTTCTTCAGAACTTCTTCAAGAAGATAAATCTTAGTTGGAATATTCTTTCAGAGTTAAATGATACCTGCAAAAAAAATCTTTTGCACAAAGGGAATTCTTGCAATTATGTTAGAATGTCTGAGACATAGTCCCATAACTGTTAAACAGTGATTAGTTAAAACATGCACATTTTCTCCCCCTTTTTGGCATAATCAAAAAGTGTAATAAATGAGAAATTTTGAAAGATTTCACAAAAAGTAAAAAAATAGATATCCAGAAGTACAAACAAAACATCAAAATAAGAGACAAAAAGAAACTAGGATTTCTTAGAGACAAGAGCCATCAGAAGGTTCTTGATCTCAGAGGCAGATTCACTTTGCATTGCCATCCAGTTCTTGAATTCTAAATTTGTTTGATTTTGCTTATCCATGCGTCTAGTCAGGACTTCATTCTCCCTCTTTAGCTCTTTCAGAGTGTCCATAATGAGTGAGGTAGGGGCAAAAGATGATGAAGCTTCAGTAGAAACCAGTTTAGAAGCAGCAACTGATGAATCAGACTTCCCAAAGGTGGTGAGTAGAGTGCCCAGATCCATTGCAAGAGTTGGCACAGGTTCAGGTCCATCCTTAACTGAAGGTTGATTCAATAGAACAATAGCCAGAGGATTTGAATATTCAGAGTATTCTTCAGATTCGTCTTCTGATATGTCCATCTTATCAGTCGGTGTATCAGTAATCAGTAGCGAAGACTTCTTATTCCAAGTATCAGCAGCTTCTATCTTGAAAACACGCAGAAGTTTGGAAAAGTTGTCCAGCACCTGAGAGTGGCACAAATCCTGTAACTTCCGTGATTCAGCAACCAAGGTTCTTCTGAAAGTTTCCCATAGAAGATCTGTTGCTGCGGTGTTCACACTTCTGAGGCAATCTTCTTTCAGCGGTTGTAACCATGCTTGAACATTTGTTATAAAATTCTGAAACAAAATATTTACATCTGGCTGAATAGGTTTAGGGACACCCGTTTTGTAAGATTTGTTTTTCAAGAATTGTAGAGATTGAGAGTCCACTACAGTTCTTAAAAAGCTATTGGTTTCAGGAGTATTTGTAGGTTCAGGTTCAGGTTGGTTATCATAAATATGAGGTTCTGATATATCATGAGATACGGATGGTTCAACAATATCAGTTTGTTAAAAAAATTGTTGTTCTGGAATTTGAGGAGTTGAGAGTGGGGTTGTATGTTGTGGTGAGGTGGGTGGAGTGATATCAGGAGAAATTATTATTGTATAAGCGGGAGTGGGAATGGGTTTTTGAGGTTGTGGTTGGTTCATAGCAAAAATGTTTTCAGTTGGTAGATTGAAAGGTGGTTTTATGGTTGCTAGAGGTTCATTAATCCCAGGAATTCTCCAAGATCCAGCATCATACCATCCAGTGGGTCTGGGTGATAAAGGTCTGGGAGGGGGTCTTGAGAAACGTTCAGCAGGAATAGGTTGAAAAACAGATGGTTCAGGGGGTTCTGAATGAGAGGGTTCTGATTGGCTGTCAGAATGTTCATCTGGATCAGAATCACTAAAATCTGTTGAGAACTGATTTTTATTAAGGTTGTCAGCAAGGGGTACAGATGGTGAGGTTTGAGAGGATTCAGCAGATGCAGATATATTTTCAGAATTATAAACAGGTATAGTTTCAGTATGATTACCTGTCTTCTTTTTCTTCTGAGGAGAGTTAGAAGGTCCTTCTACAGCTTTTCTCTTCACATATCCTTGGAGAACAACATCAGCAACAACTTGATTTCTGCCTTGAAGCCAAGCTGGATCAATAGGTGATCCTGTTTCTCTGCAGGCCTCAAGATAGTGCAAAACCATACGAGAATGTTCCAACGATTTGAACATAGGAAAATTAGCAATTGGAATTCTTCTTTTCTTCACAATAGTTGACAAACATGGAGAGGGTTCCACTAGCAGTTTGTCAATAATTTTCCTTTTTAGCAAGTTCTTCCCAGTCATTGTCTTACCATAGATAGGTTCAAGCTCCCCCAGAATATTTGCTTCTCTTAGGTGAGCAATCAGACCATTCTCAGTCATAATGTCTGATAATAACCTTCCCATGGGAATCCAATTCCTCTTTGATTTGGGATTCTGCATCCTTTCAGCTTCTCTGGTTTCTTTGACATGGTTCCAAAGGTGTTCAAAAAGCAAGTAGGAAAAATCAATTTTGACATTGGTTCCAAGGCAAAACAACAAATATTGTTGATCAGCGTTGATGTAATCAGGAGAACTGATGTCTTTCCTGTGGTGAATACATCCATGAATAATCCTTGCCCAAATCTTATACTTGTCTTTCAAATCCCTAACTTTGGAGGAACCTTGACCATTTGTAAAAATCTCTGTGTATACCCTAGACATATCCATTCTTCTAGTGGGCATTCCTGTAACTCCAAGTCCTTTAAATCCCAGCAACCTTCTGATAAGATTTTCTGTAATGGATATTTCCTTGCCCATTACAAAGGAGAGAATAACCTTGGGAGTTGCAATAACGTGAATCTAGAATTCTTTTACCAAATGAGGAAAGACTGGACCAGTAAGACGATCAAAGTAGCTTTCCCAACCTTGAAACTTCACAACAGGGAACAAGTCAAATCCATTCTCTTTGAGATTCTAAAAGTCTACCATTAGCTCACTCAAAACTTCCAAACTTTCTACCGGAATGAGTGTTGTCCTTTCAGGTATACAGTATTGCTCAGAGTGGGTAGAGGAAGAAGAAGCCATTGAAGTTTTATGAAAAGAGAATTTTTCGAAAAGGGTTTTTAAGAGAAATGTTCAAATAAAAACTTGAGTTGAAAGAGACACTAAAGAATGAAAGGGTTTTTCAAAGAGTATTTATAGGCATTAATTTCAGAGAATAGGTTAAGAATTAAATTAGAACTATTTAAGACAAATTAAAATAAAGATTAAAACGGATTAAAAAAACGATTCTCATCATTACTTGCATTTAATGAATTGCTAAAAATGAGGGAAAACGTGAGATTATGGCTAATCATCAACAGTTACCTAGAACGTCATCAGTAGCTTTTGCACGCTTGACCTTTCAGAAACACACTACGTGTTCATCTCCTGAAGGATGCATGTAACAGCTGTTTGTTCTAATGAATTTCTGAACTACACTTGGACATGAAGCGTTAGATTGATTCACATAGCTTCTATTACAACTTCTTTTCTAACTTCTGAAGAGTTGTTGATCAGAGCATTCATTTCAGAAAGTTCTGAAGCCAGTCACAAAATAAATATTATTTTATTTAGGACATACTTCCATACAAATAATTTTCAGAATGAAATTAAATCTATCTTCTGAAAGGGGTTTAGTAAAAATGTCAGCCCATTGATGGTCCGTTTTTACAAAAATCAAGTTTAAAATCCCCTTCTGAGTATAGTCCCTTATGAAATGATATTTAATTTCTATATCTTTGGCTTTAGAATGTAAGATTGGATTTTTAGAAAGACAAATAGCAGAAGTATTGTCACAAAAGATAGGAATCTTACTTTCATAAAGGTTGGAATCTTCTAGTTGAGTTTTCATCCAAATCATCTGAGAGCTACATCCAACAGCAGATATATATTCAGCTTCTGTGGTTGATAGAGCAATTGTTGCTTGCTTCTTGCTGTACCATGAGATAAGATTGTCACCCAAAAACTGACAGCTTCCAGAGGTGCTTTTTCTTTCAATTCTATCTCCAGCAAAGTCAGCATCACAATAACCTGCTAGTTTGTAATCTTGTGATCTTCTGTAACACAGACCGAGATTAGAAGTACCTTTTAGATACCTAAGAATTCTCTTAACAGCTATTAAATGAGATTCTCCAGGATCTGATTGGAATCTAGCACACAAGCACACGCTAAATAATATATCAGGTCTAGATGCAGTCAGATAGAGAAGGGATCCAATCATACCTCTGTAGAGCTTCTGATCTACTTTCATACTTACCTCATCTTTACCTAGAATGCAGGTTGGATGCATAGGTGTCTTGGCATATTTGCTTTCTGACATTTGAAATTTCTTCAGAAGTTCTTTAGCATACTTCGTCTGATGTATGAAAGTACCTTCTTGAGTTTGGTTGATTTGAATTCCAAGAAAGAATTTCAATTCACCCATCATGCTCATTTCAAATTCTGCCTGCATTGTCTTAGCAAATTCTTTTCCAAGGGATATATTAGAGGTTCCAAAAATTATATCATCAACGTATATTTGACATATTAAAATATCATTTTTAAATGTTTTTCTGAAGAGAGTTGTGTCCACTTTCCCTCTGGTAAAATCTTTTTTTAATAGAAAATTACTCAGACGATCATACCAAGCTCTTGGATCCTATTTTAAACCGTACAAAGACTTTTTCAATTTAAAAACATGTTCTGGTTGTTTTAAATCATTAAATCCAGGAGGTTGATGGACATATACTTCTTCTTCAATATAACCATTTAGAAATTCACTTTTAACATCCATTTGATATAATGTAATGTTAAATTTTATACAACAAAAGAAATTAATAATCTTATAGATTCTAACCTAGCGACTGGGGCAAAGGTTTCATTATAATCAATTCCTTCTTGTTGACTATAACCCTATGCAACCAGTCGTGCCTTGTTTCTGATTACTTCTCCTTGTTCGTTCAATTTGTTTCTGAAGACCCATTTGGTTCCTATAACATTGAATCCTTTGGGTCTTGGAACTAGACTCCACACATCATTCTTTGAGAATTGATTTAGTTCTTCTTGCATTGCTAAGATCCAATCATTATCTTCCAGAGCTTCGTCAATAGTAGTTGGCTCAATCAGAGAGACTAAACCGAACAGAGATTCTTCATTGATTCTGAGAGATGATCTTGTTCTGATGGGATCTTCTTTTCTTCCAATGATTACTTCTTCTTTCTGAGCTGAAGATAATCTAGGAAACCTTTTCTCAGTGAGTTGGTCAGAGATTCTGAGATTGTTGAGAGCATCGTCAAGAGGATGATCTTCTACGTCTTCTTTTGCTTCTGAACTTTCAGAGTTTGAGTGATGATCTTCTGTACCTACAGAAAAATCAATTTGCTTTGGCTGTGGTTGGCCAAGCTTATCATCAAACCTTACTTTGATTGATTCTTCAACAATCAGAGTTTCTGTGTTGTATACTCTATAGCCTTTTGAGCATTCAGTGTATCCAAGTAGGAAACACTTTTGTGCTTTGGAATCAAACTTATTCAGAGTTTCTTTGGTGTTTAGAATAAAACAAGTACATCCAAAAGGATGGAAATAAGAAATGTTGGGCTTTTTGTTTCTCCACAATTCATAGGGAGTCTTTTCAAGAATAGGTCTTATAGAGATTCTATTCTGAATATAACACGCTGTATTCACAGCTTCTGCCCAAAAGTGCTTAGCCATATTTGTTTCATTGATCATGGTTCTGGCCATCTCTTGTAATGTTCTATTCTTTCTTTCTACAACTCCATTTTTCTGGGGAGTTCTAGGACAAGAAAAGTTATGAACAATACCATTTTCTTTAAAATATTTTTCAAAATAATGATTTTCAAATTCACCACCATGGTCACTTCCAACTTTTGTGATTTTAAAATCTTTTTCATTTTGCACTCGAGTGCAGAAGTCAATGAATACAGAATGTGACTCATCCTTGTGTTTTAAAAACTTTACCCATGTCCATCTGCTGAAATCATCAACGATGAACAATCCATACTTCTTTCCTCTGATGGATGCAGTTTTCACTGGTCCAAACAGATCAATATGAAGTAACTCTAATGGCTTAGAGGAAGAGACAACATTTTTAGATTTAAAGGATGGTTTTAAGAAATTTTCCTTTTTGACATGCTTCGCACATAGCATCTGAGTTGTACTTCAGATTGGGAAGTCCTCTGACTAAATTTAATTTATTTAGTTGAGATTTTTCTAAGACCGACATGTCCCAATATTCTGTGCCATACCCATTGCTCATTGCTAACAGACAAAAGGCATTTTACGTTTTGAGATTTAAGATCTGATAAATCAATTTTGTAAATGTTGTTTCTTCTCTTACCAGAAAAGAGGATTGATCCATCCTTTTGATTTACAGCTTTACAGGAGTTTTGATTGAAGATAATGTCATAGCCATTGTCACTTAATTGACTTATAGACAATAGATTATGAGCTAATCCTTCTACTAATAAAACATTAGAGATAGAAGGAAAGTTACCGTTTCCTATGGTTCCAGAACCAATAATCTTCCCTTTCTGATTACCTCCAAACTTCACATCTCCTCCAGCTTTAAGTTCTAGGTTTTGGAACATAGACCTTTTTCCCGTCATGTGTCGTGAGCATCCAGAGTCCAGGTACCATGACTGGTGTTTCAATTGAGCTGTTAAGGACATCTGCAACAAATATTATTTTATCCTTAGGTACCCATATCTTTTTGGGTCCTTTTGGGTTAGCATAAGAGTTTCCAGAATGTGATGTATATTTTATATCATGTGAATGTACAAACTTGAATTGCTTATTCAGAGGTTTGTAAGTGAAGGTTATTTTAGCAACAGGTTTTGGAATGTATGTTTCCTTCCCTTTGGATGGTTCATATCCAATTCCTCTTCTATTTTTCCCACTAACTCCATAAATCATTGAAGCCATTTTGCTTCTGTCTATGCTTTTAGCAAGAAAATTTTGAAATCTATAGTCATATTCTTTCAGAATATCTTTTGAACTAGATACAGACTCTGAACTAAAATTCTTTTGAACAATTTGAATTTCTTTTTTAAGTTTAAGATTGTTTTCTAAAAGTTCATATTTTTCTGTTTCAAGTTTCTTAAAATCAGATGCAAGACTCTTCTTGAGTTTCTTGTATCTGATTTTGAGCTTACTGTAGTTTTCCAGAAGTTCTGATAAACTATCAGCAAGTTCTTCTCTAGAAAATTCAGAAAATACCTCTCTTTATTCTGACTCACAGTCTGAGTCATCTTCTGTGATAGCCATTAAAGCTAGGTTGGCATTTTCATCTTCAGAACCAGATTCATCTTCAGAAGAATCTGAGTCATCCCAGGTTGCCATCATTCCTTTCTTCTTTCCAAATCTCTTCTTTGGTCTTTCTTTTTGAAGCTTTGGACATTCACTTTTGAAGTGACCAGGTTCTTTGCATTCATAACAAATGATCTCTCTTCTGTTTGACTTTTTATGTCCAGAAGATTCTGGTTTATCTTCTGACTTCTTGAAGTTCCTGAACTTCTTTTGTCTGTGCTTCCACAAATGATTGATCCTTTTGGAGATCAAAGATAGTTCGTCTTCTTCTGAAGCTGATTCTTCAGTGTTTTCTTCTTCAGCCTGAAAAGCGTTAGTATCAAATTTCTTAATTGATTTAAGGGCTAGAGACTTACCTTTCTTCTGAGGCTCATGTTCATCCAGTTCAATCTCATGACTTCTGAGAGCGCTGATGAGTTCCTCTAAAGACACATTGTTCAGATCTTTTGACACCTTGAACACAGTGACCATTGGTGCCCATCTTCTGGGTAAGCTTCTGATGATCTTTTTCACGTGATCTGCTTTGGTATACCCTTTGTTCAAAACTCTCAGACCAGCGATCAGAGTCTGAAACCTAGAGAACATTGCTTCTATAAACTTACTTTCCTCAACTTTGAAGGCTTCATACTTTTGAACTAAAGCCAGAGCTTTAGACACCTTAACTTGGGCGTTTCCTTCATGAGTCATTTTGAGAGACTTAAACATATCATGCGCTGTATCTCTATTAGTGATTTTTTCATATTCCACTTTGGAGATAGCATTTAAAAAAATATTTCTAGCTCTGTGATGATTTTTAAAATCAGCTTTTTGTTGTCTATCCATATTTTTTCTATCCACTTTGTTTCCTTCTGAATCTGTAGGATGTTTGTAACCATCCAAGACTATATCCCAAAGATCACTATCATGACCTAGAAAGAAACTTTCTAGCCTATCTTTCCAGTACTCAAAATCTTCTCCATCAAACACTGGAGGTTTGTTATAACTATTATTGTTTTGTTCAGCAGCCATTGTGTTTTCTTTGAATCTTTTTTTGACACGGTTAAGTGTTGAATAAGTGACTCTTTTCGTTATTTCAATACAAAGTTCAAAACAGTAATGGAATAACACAATTATTTTTATCCTAGTTCGTTTAAACTCAAACTACTCCAGTCCACCCGCCAAGGTGATTTCTCCTTTCTCAACAAGGACTTAATCCACTATAATCAACTGATTACAATCACATAACAACTGTTATGACTAACAATGCACAAGTAAACTTACAAGTGACTAACACCACTAAGACTTAAATCTAGTCCTAGTCTGCTTGAGAAATCGGACCAAACTTGGTCTCTCAAGGAACAAATACAGAAGTATAATCTTTACAGATAATTGAAATAGAGTTTGCTTCTAATCAAGCTATATCACAACTGTGATTTTTCTTAGAATGTAATACACAATAATGTAAGAACTATGAGTTTGTAGGCTTTTGAATCTTTCACGTAGTTTCTTATTTTTCACTATCTTGTTTTTTTGCTTGCAATAAATGTCCTTATACTTATAGTAGGAAAAATAAGACCGTTGCTGCCTTCAGAGGAATATGGAGAGCATTAAATGCTTTGCGTGTATCCTTGCAAAATTCCATTCTCCAAGAAACTAGTTGTAGGCACTTGAGTGTTTTCAGCCGTCTTTGCATTAATTAGCAAACGTCAGAATGTAAGTACGTGTTTCCTTTGCTTTGATAAGACACATTGATTAAGACGCTGTTTCAGTATTTGCTTTAACTCAGAACATGCTTTATTCAACTTCTGGTCAGAGCGTTGCTTGCTAAGATCTTTGAACAACGCTTTCTTTCAAGTTATCTTCAGAATCAAGAAGCCTGCTAGAAGTTAGAAGATACATTTAACAAATGAGTGTTCTTACCAGAGTCAGCAAATGCGTTTGAATAAAAGGTTCTTATGTCAAAGAACTTCTTTATAATCTTTGCTTAGCACTTTGGAATGTTTCTTGTCAGAATATTAACTAAGACATTCAAAAACACATTCATTAGAGCATAAATTATCTTAAATATAATTTAGTTATCATCAAGACACTTGGGATAGGTCAGAACTTAATCTTGTTCTTTCAGCAGTTGGCAACAAAGAAAAAAAAGGCCAAGACGAAAACATGATTAAATTTGGTGTTGCGGCTGAGAAGATAACAAGAGCATGGACTGATATTCTAAATCCTACTACAAAAGAGTTGTATACTGAGAATGTGGTACACTTTAGAAACTTGTGTATCGAATATCTCGATTTATTGAAATACGTTGAGTCTATTATCCTTGATCAGGTGAAAGAGAAAGTTGAATATGCTTGTGTAATACGGAGGGAGAACTGACTTGGGTGTTTTGCATTTTATCGCAATTATTGGGAATAGAAAGAGCCGCCACCGACTTTTATTTTATCCAATAAAGGAAAGGGTGAAAAGAACAGGAAAGACCTTTTGAGAATTTTCTTGAGTTCGGGGGGTAGGTTATGAAAAGGGGAGGTGTTAATACCTTTTTCATCCATAGTTACCTATGGGATCTTAGTTGCTAGCTCACTTTGAAATTCTTTGTTTGAAATGTGTTTGTGATGTTTTTGAAAGTATTTTTTAAAAGTTCCATCGTTTAGGAGAACTTTGTAATGATTCTCGTCTCTATAAGAATGCATACAAAGTGTTGACTTTGAAAAATATTTCATTTGAAAGTGTTGGTGTGTTTTTGATAGATGTTTTGGAAATGGTTGTGAGCAAGCAACTACGAGCATTCTACCTACTAAAAAAGTCTTAGTTCTTTTCCTTCTCCTTTAGATATTTCTATCTTACCATTGATTTGATAAGAAGCCCTATCATTGGATGTGAAGGGACGGACGTGGGTCATCGTATAGTTATAGAAGGCAACATTGTAGGATACCTTAGCAATTTGTCGTAAGTGGATAAGATCGTTTATAAAGGCAACATCGAAGGGTCATCGAGGGACTACGATCTTGTATTTTGAAATCACATGTTATGGCTATCTTGTTTGTTTTTGAAGCAAGCATGAATAACATGTTTCCAATGGTTGTACCAAGCTATCTAAAGTGGTTGATCATTTTAAACATGTTTGTTCTGACTTGTAGGTGTTAAGTGTGATCAGAACAACAAGTTAGAGGCTTAAGAAATTGACTTTGTGATTAAAGTGAACTTTTCAAGAATGGATATGTTACTTTCTTCCAATAATGGAATGATCAATTGGACAAAGGCTCAAACACTTGGATCATAGTTTAATCAGTTGTGTAAGCATTTAATTATGTAGTGTGTAGCCGTAGAAATGTTTAAGACTAAGCCATTGGGTTCACTAGACTTTTACATTTCAAAATAAAAATCACCATCGTGTTTTATTGTTTCCAAAGGAATGGGAAAAGAGCGAATAACCCAAAAGAGGGGGGAATGATTCAAGGTAAGGGGGTTGGTTATACAAAGTGAAGGTATTAGCACCCTAAACATCTACAGTACTCCACAGGAACCTCTTTGTAAAATCTGTATATTTTGGCTATGAAATGTTGTATAAAAATAGATGGTAGAGGTGAGAAAAGAAGTATATTTTTTAATGATTTTTTCACCCGCCGCGGTTATGAACCTTTAGTGCCTATGAACCACCTTCCGTGCAATAGGCGGTCAGGGTACATGTAGTTCCTCTTTAAAAAAATTTAAAACAAGTGTGTTGGATAATTTTATGAGATAAGAAATCATCGCCATTGTCCGTGTGAAAAACATACTTACTACCCACAATCATGAGAAATGAGAATTTGCATCATCTCAAAGTGGGAAATATGGCTTGGATTTTAAAATCAACAATGCCTCGCTCAACACCCAAGTGGAAAATATCTCTCTTCACTACATATTGTTGAAGTATAGTTGTTTGCATCACTACATGGATTGACAAGATTCTAATCTTTTGAGAAAATTTTAAAGTAAAAGCCAAAGTGGAAAAAATGGTTTGAATGAGATTGATTGACTTTTAGTCTTTTCGCATAAATGTCAAGGTATTATTAAGTTGATTGAAGTTTATTTATGAAAATGTTTTGAAAGTGCATGGACCTAAGTCCAAGTTTATTATGAAAGTGGTTCAAGTTTAGAAACAAGATGAGTTTTTAAAAGGAGGGAGAAGATTTTTGAAATTAAAGAAGATGAGAGGAGATGAAGGGACTATCCTAAAGCATAAGATAAAAGCTAAGAAGAAGAACCATCTAACCAACAAGAAGCCGACACTTGACATTATGAGTCAAGATAGAATTCCAATTCTTTGGATTGAAACCAAGCAAGGATACTAAACCTCTTGAGAAGACCAAACTTCAAATGTATTAAGTCTTCACAAAAATTGGGTAGAGTAACGACTGTATATAGATGAATTCCAGATTACAGAAAAAGTATGTAATCACAATAACATGCACACAAACTAATCAAACAACTCAATGTCTTGGGGTAAACCCCAAGAACTCTAGACAAAATATTAATTAAGGTCACAAGGTCTCCAACATAGGCCAAGGTCTCTATTCCTAAGTCCAATAAGTCCAATACTCCATAATGCCAAGGATATTAACCAAATAGTCCAAGTATCATTAATGTTTTTTTATGGTTCATGTTGATTATTAAGTATGTTTAAAAGGAAAAGAAAAGCTCAAGTGAGAAAAATAAAAAAGACATAAAAGTAAACGCTCAAGTGAGCAAAGATGAAAATAGCATGAAATGTAAATGCTAAAGTAAAATAGTACATAAAGTAAAGAGCATAAAATAAAGTCAATTGTTAGAAGTTAATGGTTAGTTGGATGACCATCTTTAAAATTGCATTTGGAACTCATTAAAGGATTAGTAGAACCAAAGCCTCTCAACAACAAGTTGCATTTACTTTTTGTCAAGTATATCATCCATTTAAGAATCCTCAAGGCAACATTTAATGATCAATGATGTTTAAGTGATCCGCGTTGACCAAAATTGATGAAGATCAATTGGAGGATTGGTAGAACCAAAGCCTCCTAACAATGAATCTCAAGGTTATTGGATTAAAGGGTTCAAATTAACATACTTGGGCTTACAAAGATAGGTTTGGGCCACGAATGATCATTTTCTCGAATCAGGACAAAATTTAGCACTATCTTAACAATCGTAAATGAACTTATGTACAAGTCGCACCTATTTTGTGGCCGGTCAATAGCAATATATGTACTTCATGTTTGTGTAAATGATATAGAGATCATCATCCCATAGCATGTAGCACAAATAAAAAATAAAGAGATAAGATAAAGAGGGAGGGGAGTGATAAGCTAATTCGGATCACTACCTCAAATTTATTTCATCTTTAAATTCAGTCACTCATCTAGATGGATTAAAGTACTAAACACATCATTAATCTAAAGCACCAAAAATAAATTAAATAATTCACTCTTTGGTAGATTTAAATTAATGAACATTTATCCAACTTCATCTACAACCAAAGTCCATTGAATTTAAAGAGAAATTGGACACTTAAAATTGCAATTCAAAAGGAGTGAGTAGAAAAAGAGAGATGGATCAAAACAGCCCCAAAACAAGGCAGAAAAATCATTTTGGCTTTGTTACAATCGATTGCACTCTGGCAGCAATCGATTGCATTAGTGCTTTTTTTCAAAAATAAAAGTAAAATTCTTCTGTAACAATTGATTGCACTGTGAGTCCAGTCGATTGCATCCTGTGAAAAACAGAAAATCAACATTTTAAAAGTCCAAATTCTTGTTCAAAGTTTCCATCAAACACCTTATGATCATGAATTTAATTGAGCACGAAAATTCCATTAAATTATGAGAAAATAACACCAATGGAATCACAAAACAATGCTCAATGAATCAAACCCAAAGATCAATAAGAGATCACATTGTGAAAGATAAAGAATCCAACTTACCAAAGGTAGATCTAGAGAATTATCAAAACAACTTCAAGAATTTGCTTCAATTCAGCCCCAAGAATCAATTTCCCAAGCTTGGATGTAGATAATTGATGAAGAAAAAGTGTTTGGATGAAGGTTTAGCTCAAAGATTAGTAAGCTTCAATGCAAGGCTTACTAACTTTTTTTGAAAATGGAGTTTTGAGTGAATTTGGTAGATGGAGGGAATTGAGAGATTTTTTAGCAAAGTGAATTTGGCTATCAAAAGCTTGAGATTTGAATGAAATGAGGGCTCTATTTATAGAGTTTAGGTTTTGGATTAGTGCTGGTTTGGAGTTTGGTTTGAGAAATGAAATTACGCTTGGTAATTAATTCTTAGAGCCAAAATTTAAATTAATGATATATCTTTCAAAAAATGAAAAAAAATTGGAGCCAAAATTTGAATTAATGATATATCTTTAAAAAAATGAAGAAAAATTAGAGCCAAAATTGACAAGCTTGAAATTGCTAATTTTTTTTCCAAAATTTCACTATGTGCAATCGATTACACTCTTGGAGCAATCGATTGCATCAGTGTTTTTTTCAAAAATTGTGCAAAATGCACTCTGTGCAATCGATTTCACTCTAGTAGCAATCAATTGTACAGTGAAAAAATGAGGATTTTTTAATTATTTTCTTTGCAAATAGATATTTTAGGAAAATAATACAGGAAAACCTTATTTGTCAGATGCTTTGACTCAGTACCTACAAAATACAAATATTCAAAGACAAATATTTTTTTTTGTATTTTGATTAGAAGTTAGTCAACAACACATATACAAAATACACAACTAAGGTGCTTGGAGATTCCTCAAGAGAAAACTTAAAGATTGGAGATAGAAAAAAGAGGAAGAACCAACCTAATGTGATCTTGTTATGATCCAGTTGATATGATATGATATGAGAATCTTAGGGGAAAAATTGGGGTACAACAGATTGATATATAAGTTTGAGGATTGTAAAGTGAAGATTATGCAATATAGCTAAGGTTTTGGTTCATTATTCATCACAAATCTGCCTTGTAAATCAAGTTTGAAACCCTAACTTCTTGCCTTTGATTCTCTTAGCTCAAGTATGATCTTAACGAGTTCTTGGACATTTTGGAAAGGTTGTAACATCCTATACAAACTTCATGTTTTATATTTTTGAAGAATCCAATTGGAACTTGATGAAAATTAGCCAAGAAGTTGGGATAAAAAGCTGACCAAACCTGCTGAAAATTTCTCTAAGTTTTTATACAAAAATGCCATGACTTCATGAATTTATAACTCAAAATCCAAGTACTTCAAGGACTTGATCATGAAAGAAAAGTTGTATATATCATCAAGATCTACAACTTTCATGTTGAAAGTTTTCTTTGAATCATCTTGCATCTTGGTGAAAGAATGACATGAAGTAATGAAATTATCATGTATAAAAACACTTAGAAAAATTTCTAAGTCTTGAAAAGTTTGACTTTTCACATTTACTTTTGACTTTCTTGATTTATTGATGATCAAGATTTATATTTTGAATGTCATAATGAATTATGATCTTTGAAATCGAATTTTGATCGAAAAGTCAAAGTTTGACTTTTGTTGTATCAGTTGACTTTTCATCATGTGACCAAATTTCAACCATCAATCCAATGATCTTGAGAAATGATTTAAGCCATGGAATTGGTTCAACATGTTATGTTTGAGTCTTTGAGATTATGCTTCAAACCATTAGGTCATGTATTAGGTCAATGATCAGTCGTTCTTAGTTAAAACCCTAATTTGTGGTCTCAGTGATTCAGAGGTGATTTTGTCTGATCAATTCCTTGAGAATCCTTGAGCATTGGAGATCCTTTGTGAAATGTCTTAAGAAAAGAGAGGGAAATTTTTTGGGTACAATAACTGCCCCTGTTTAATCTTCTTAAATCGGAGGAGGTAGATTGGCGAGTCCGCCATTCGTGACTTGAAGGTGGAAGATGATTGAACACTTAAGTGCCCATAAATTTGCACTCGCTTGTGCATGAAGTGATCTGTTTGTTGATTATCTGGAATGCGCTTATAGATGCCATTTGGTGAAGTGATGAAGAGTTTGTCGGAGATGGGCTTACAGATGCCATCCGTAGTGACTATCGAGGGAGAAGTATAAAAATAAATCTTTGGTTGATTTATACTGAAACTGTGGATGTCTTTTGTGTGTTTTTAACTGGAAGAGGTAAATATAAACCAGAAGAGGTCATTTCTTGGTGACTTCACTGGGGAAATAACTCTAACCAGAAGAGGCCTGTTGATTGCCTATTATTAACTGGTAGAAGTAAATCCATTTAGAAGAGGACTTTTGTTTTGTTGGCTAAACTTTTCCTGCAAGGAAGAGGGTTAGTTACATGCAGATGTATGCATGGCATACTGATGTCCTAAAAATAAATGATATTATGTTGCTTTCATTTCTCATGTATGTGCTATGATGAACGAATGTTATTGAATTACAACTTTGTCTAGGAAAATAAATCTTTGACAAATGCTAGGGAGTAAAGGGAAGCTGAATCCCGGAATGCTGTTGGAGATGAAGAGTATGTGTATCTTCAAACCTTATTTAGAGTGTTTCTGATGGGGATTTCTGTTTTGTTGTTTGAGGGGAAATCTGCTGGGGAACATTGACTTTGCTATAGGAAACTCTACGGGGAGCATTAATTTCTGCTTGGGGAATAGAGTTCAGGAGTTTTAGTTGTCCATTGTTCTACTAGAGATCTATCTCTTGATTGGAAAGGAAGAAAATTTAGCTATTATCTGGTCGGATTCCAGGCTTCACAATAACTTGTTGAGGATAAAGAAGTTAGCTGTTATCTGGTCGGATTCCCGGATTTGCAGCAACTCACTAGGGATAGTGGAAAACTATATTGGGGAAGTGGAGTTTTGTTAGCGATTTGAAGAAGTTAAACTATTATCTGGCGGAGTCCAGGTTTTGTAGTAACTTGAACGGTTATCTAGTCGTGTCCAGGTTTCAGCAACTCAAACTATTATCTGGTCGGGTCTAGGTTTCAGCAATTTGATCTTGAGGTTAACTGGTATCTGGTCGGGTCTAGGTTTCAGCAACTCGAAATGTTATTTGTCGGGTCCAGGTTTCAGCAATTTAAAAAGTTAAACAATTATCTGGTCGGGTTCAGGCTTTAGTAACTTAAAATTGAGATTTACTATTATTTGGTCGGGTCCAGGTTTCAGCAATTTAAAGAAGTTAAACTAATATCTGGTCGGGTCTAGGCTTTAGTAACTTAAAATTGAGATTTATGGTTATCTAGTCGGGTCCAGGTTTTAGCAATTCAAACTGTTTTTGGGACGGCTCCAGGTTTCAGCAACTGGAACTGTTATCTGGTCGGGTTCAGGTTTCAGCAATTTTATCTTGAGGTTAACTGATATCTGGTCAGGTCCAGGTTTCAGCAACTCGAATTGTTATCTGGTCGGGTCCAGGTTTCACCAATTGAAGAAATTAATCTATTATCTGGTCGGGTCCAGGCTTTAGTAACTTAAAATTGAGATTTACTGTTATCTGGTCGGGTCCATGTTTCAGAAATTTGAAGAAGTTAAACTAATATCTAGTCGGGTCCAGGCTTTAGTAACTTAAAATTTAGATTTATTGTTGTTGTACCTCAAAATTTTCCCTTTCATGTTTTCCAAGGTCTTCCCCTACATGGTTGGTCACAAACCCTTGCCTAAAGGAAAGGAAATTTTTTGAGTGGTGTTTTTAAGGAGCCTTTCAATTGGCATTACGACCAAGCCCTTCGATTAGGCATGGATATAAGGCCTTTCTATTGGACTCATGACAAGCATTTAGATTGGCCTCATGACAAGCCTTTCGATTGGCATGGTGTCAAGGCCTTCGTTTGCCATTCTAAAACACCCTTTCGTTTGGCACCCTGGGCCAGGCCTTTTGATTAACATGGCAAGGAATCCTTCGATTTAGCATCTCAAACAAGGCAGCTTCGATTGGCATTTTAACAGGCACCCTTTGATTGGAATTATGGGCAAGCCTTTTGATTGGCCTTGTAACAAGATTCTTTAATTGGCATTTCATCAATGCCTTCGATTGGTATGGACAAAGGCCCTTCGATTGGCATTCCAAAAGGACCATTCGAAGAAGCTTTCAAAGGGTCCATTCAAAGAGCATTCAAAGGGTCAAATTGAAGAACATGCAAAGATCCATTCGAATAAGCTTTCAAAGGGTCATTCGAAAGGGGCCATCAATCCATTCGAAAGGGAGCATTCGAATGAGGCCATCAGCCCATTCGAAAGGGAGCATTCGAAGGCCAGTTACATATCATTCAAAATTCAAAAAAAGGAGACAAGATCCAATGTGTTTGGCCAATGTTACAAGTTCCTATTCATGGCTTTCAAGCACAATCAAGGCTGTTTAAACCTTTGCCTTCTTGTCCCCTCTACCCGCTCTATATAAAGAGATCACAAGTGTTGCAAAAGAAAAGAGGACGAAAAAGTTGGAGAGATGCTGCCCATAAAATCCACTAAAGGTTGTCAAACATTCATAATTAATCCAAGCCAAAGAAACCCTTCAGATTGAAGGTGCCCACGCCCAGACGTCCCATATCAAAGTTGTACACATTCAGGAAGTGCCCAAATCGAAGTTCAATCTACTGGTAAGAGAGGTTAAAGTGTCCAACCTTGTATTTGCATAGCACATCCATACTTGTTGTTACCTTCAATTTGTCATCCTAGACAGAATCAAAAGGCTTGGTTTTGACACCCAAGTCATGTTCTTCGTTTGCTAACATTTGCTGCAGATTTAGCTTGAAAAGACCCAGCGCGCGCAGGATTGCAGGACCTGGGTTTCGATACCCAGGTCCTGAGTTTTATTTTGCTAAGGTACTTTTGCATGTATAGCATCCCAGATCGAAGGAGATACCTTCTCTGGATCGAAGCCATAGCCTCCTGAATCAAAGAAGGAAACTCCCTTCTAGATCGAAAGAGACACCTCCTCCCTGGATCGAAAGACGTTCCCTTTCCCCAGGATCGAAGGGCAATCCCCTTCCCTGGATCGAAGGATATTCATGCCCACTCCCTAGCCCAATCGAAAGAAGGCATCTCTCTTGAATCGAAGAGGCCATATCTCTTCCCCTTTGGATCGAAACTCCCCTTCTTCACCCCAATCGAAGGATGCCTCATTGTACTCTTATTTTGCTTTTGTTTCTTTTCTTTATTTTTTTAGTGGACTATTTATCTTTTTAATTAACATTAAAATCAAAATCACAAAAAATATTAGGCTAGTTATTTTTCCAACTAAATTAATTTTATAAATAAATTAATTATTTATTTTAACATCTTTTTTCTTAAAATTAAAATTAAATAGACTTAGGCCTTATTTTCTTCTATACCAAAAACAACAAAAAGATTTTCTTTTACTTTGTGCGCGTTTATTTAATTTTCTATTTTTACTATTATTGTATCCATTTACAGGATGTAATAGATTAAAATTAGGATATTTACTACTTTATCCCCGTTATCCTTGTATAATGTAAATCCTCTCCCAAAGCCTTGTAATAGCGTAGGATTTACAATTCCCGCACTTTAAATTCCTATACATATATTAACTGCTTAGATGTATGCTAACTAGGATTACATAACAAGATCTGAAAACAAATGGTAGAACACCTAAATGTTTAAAGATAAATAACTGAATTGAACACACTTGCACACAAGCACCTCTAAGGTACACCCACTTTGGTTGCCTTTAAAAAACAGTCATGAGGCAGAAATGCTTTAGCAGAGACCCGTAAACTCAAAAGATCATAGTCCCTCGATGAACCTACAATTGCCTTCTCAGTAAATGATCTAGTCCCTAAAATAGAATTACTAAAGCGTCTCCATAAATTTCCTTTATGACTGTAAAACGTCCCTTCAAATGTCTCTTCACATCCAACGATAAGGCTACCTACTCACTAATAGTGGGATATCATTGTCTAAAGGATAATGAGGAAAAGAACAACCTTTTCGAGTACAAAAGTAGATAGCTGTTAGAAGTTTGCTCAAACTATTTTTGCACTTACACATAAAAACTACTTTTCAAATGACATTTTTTCAAATACTTTATATACGTTCTCTATTATCCCGAGAAACATTACAAAGTTCGTCGTATTAAGGCATTTTTTAAAACAGTTTCAAACACAAAGCACAAAAGCATCTTGAAAAATGAGCAAACCTCTAAGAGCCCGTGGAAAACCACGGATGGAAAGGGTGCTAACACCTTCAATTTCCATAATCTACCCCCTTACTCAGAAAACATCTCGAAAAGGTCTTTTTCTGTTCTTTTCACCATTTCCTTTGTTGGATAAAAGAAACGACGATGGCGACTCTTGCTTATCGCACATTTGCAAACAAAATGCAAAACCAATATATACATGTCAGTTTTGCCACCGTATCACAGAACTAGCGACTCTGCTGGGGAATATAAAAAGTGGGGTTTACCTTAGAGTTAGTTCCTTATTAAATTTCTTTATTGTGTGTTTGCTTGTTTTATCTTTAAGGGTTTGCTTGGGTTGTTACTAAAAGATCTTACACCCGGATCTGGGGCACCTTATTAGTTAAGTAGCAATAAACCATGGAGGCGATACGGCGTAGACCAATACGGACGAAGTGGTGGCTACATTAGCGCGATGCTTTGGATTGTACTAATGTTCCTTGAGTAAGTTAAGGATAACATTAGGCTTTCTCATAGTGTCACTAAGCGCTAACTGACCTTTAGAACCTTTAATTTACTCATCCTAGCAATTAGGAAGTAGTGAGATAACTGAATTTGGTTCTGACCGAAGATTGGTTGATACTCGATACTACACTCATTGAGGCTAGACTTTCAGGATTTTTCGGCCGCAATACTTAGGTGCGTAGCTGAAATAATTTCTGAAGGGAAGGTCAGTGATATTGAGGCTCCTTAGAACCTGGTTACTATTAATAGTACAGGTTGAGCCAACTAAACATTCAAGAGGGTACTTACCTACAAACCTCATGCAAGCCTAAACCTAAGGCTGTTTGTGTGACTTATTTACCTTCAACTTGAACTACTTGCAGGTTTTTATTATCTGACAACATGATTTCCTTGCAGGATGTGTTTATAGTCATTATCCAATAACTTGGATTCCTTGCAGGGTTTACTTGCTTACATAACCTTACTCTTTTGCTTAACGCATAGCATACACATCATACCATCATGCCACGACATTTCCTTAACCATTTCAAGGATCTCGAGGGTTTGTGATGCAGGTTATGATAGATCAGACGTCTAGCAAGGGGCAAGGGGATTTATTTTCCTCTAGCCAATGTCGTCAAAAGACCAAAACACGACAACATGAGTCAGGGGCTATGACCCACTCGATATGGTGAGCTTGACTCTTATAGGAGGACCTTCAACAATACAAAGTTCTTAAAAGCTACAAATTTCAACTACTGACATCTTCTTGTTTATCCCGCGAGTCCTTAAAAACATTGCATACACATATCATACATTTCATTGCTTATCAGGTAGTCTCCAATACAGGTCTCTCATGTTCTCGCTATTTATTTCAGCAATGGCTTTCAAACAAGACAATAGAGATCTCCAAACTCAAGAGGCCCAGTTCATGGAAATGTTCCTAAACCTATCCAAGGGGCGGGAGGAGTTGAAAGCACTACTCGTTGGGAAACTAGCCAAGAAAAATCCTGAAGACAATAAGGATGACCAGTTGGAACAAATGCTAGATGAAATGGAAAGTATGAGAATCCAGATGAGTAGTCAGAGGGCCCTTATCCAAAGCTTGGCTCAGGGGCAAGAAGAGTTAAGACTCCTTATCAGCAAACTTCCTCAAGACAGATACAACTGTATGAAGCAAGCAGTCGAGGTGGGGAACCAAGTCATTGATCAACCTCCAAGAAGACAAGAGGTTGATGGACCTTTCCAAATTTCTACTACTTCATGGGTCCAACAACAACCTCGCCAAAAACAACAGGTTAATCAGAGTAAGCCAGATACACCCAAGAGGCAGTTTGCCAAACTCAACATGCCGCTGTCGCAAGTCCTGCAGCACATGTTGAAGTTGAATTTCGTCACATTGAAGGATCCTCCTCAGAATCCTAATACTTCTGCTCCTACTTACAATCCTGATGCAATATGTGCATATCACTCCAACAGTCCGGGGCATGACAGTGATAGCTGTTGGACGTTGAAATACAAAATTTAAGACTTGATTGATGAAAGGGCATTGGAATTCACACAATACGGTCAACTGGAATTTTTCTATCATCCCTCCAAGGCACACCATCTGAAGTGACAAGTTTTGACAAGAAGGATTTTCGTTCATTAGAATTTTCAATTTGTAATTTTCTTTTGGTTGCTTGAACATTTATTCATATCAAACCTTGTTATTTCATCAATGCATTGCACATGTTTGTCTAGAATTAATTTGTTTGCACTATGCTCAAACTGATTTCTTACTTCCCTTTTGTGATATTAAACTCTTGATTAAAAGCTCTAAGCCTTTGGATAGAGGGTGACGAAAATGATACCACAATCCATACAGTGTGCTTTTAAACAGACATTGCTGACGATGTACATGCGTTGTTTCAAATCCCAAACAGTGGAGTTATAAGGAAGATAATCCCTAGTCAACCCCTTTGAGCCAAAGAAGTAGGAGTTTTTCTTTTCACACAAATTAAAACCCTTAATCATAACCTGGGGCAGGGTAGCTTTCTCAGTTAATTCAGACGCGCATTCAGTCGCAACCTTCCGCTTCGTACACGATGAATGGCATTGAAGACGTCCTTCCAAATTAAAAGATGGTGATGGTTCCGCATAATTATTAAAATCGGCAGTCATTACCTCTCAAAATAAAAGCCCTCTAAGTCAAAACCCATGAAGGAGACTTAAGAAAAAAACTGGGGCATCCCGCTGACTGTAATCACAAAAGAAACAGTTCAGGCAAAAGACATGGATTACAAAATATAAAAAAAGAAAGAGGTCCTACAAATTCTCAGGTTACAAAAATGACTGCCTTCTCAAACAAACGTTCAATTTCTGAACCATCACCAGAATATCAAGGACAAGATGCCAAACTGAACCGTGATCTAAATGCGCAATTAACTGAGCATAGTACTGAAGAACATCACGAAGAATGGGTGGATACAAATAAAATTTGAGCCTTTATCCTTTGTTTCTTGAACCGTGAACCAGGCCACACTACAACCCTTAAAAGTCCTAACTGAAGCATAGGTTAGTTCGGATGCATACTGTTACAAAAGGTATCCTGACTCCTGTAGGACTTGCTATAAATACTGAAATAATGAATTTTAAAACTTCAAGACAAACATAAACCTTGCATTATTTGAATATCATTATTTGCATATGACTATTTGTTCAACAACAAAGGAGTTCACATGATGAATATCTAGTGAATAAAAACCTTCTCAATGAAAAAGTTCACCTCAAGTGGAAAAACACTTCCAACCAAGGGGCACATCATGATCGTTGTTCATCATCTGGAGCAGTCAAGTCAAGATTCAAGGAATCTCTAAAAAAATGCCAAATAACCAGGGGTAGATCTCCATCTGAATCACTTGGGGCATTGAGCATTGAATTCCAGCAACGAATCATGTACGATCAAACAAACATCTTCTGGCAGTGTGGCAACACTTACTACTATGGACAATGACAATTCTCTGTACCCGGTGAACGTGAACTAGTCGGAAAATACTACAATTGAACAAAGACCCGCTAGGTTGACTTGACTAGGCAAAAATAAGGGTATCCTGGCGAACCAAAAAAGGTTCGGGCAAAAATTAGGGATAAAAAAAAATTCTGTACACCCGGCAAGTCAAAAACCTGAAAAGGCGGCTTCGGCAAAAAAGGGTATCCCGGTGGACTGAAGTTAGGGATTAAAGCGTACGACCACGTCCTGTCATCTTGTCATTTGTCTAAAGAGTAGAAGGTTTACTACCCCGATCTGCATTCTCTAAGGACTCTAGAGTTGGGATAATAGTCAAACAATCTACAAAATCCCTGGTTGAAATTATCTACAACAGGTATCGAGACAGGGGCATTCTACTACAAGGTTAAAACCATGTTCCTAGCATGCATCCTATTGATTCCAGATGTTCTTATACGCTCGGCAGTGCAAAATCTCTAATTTACTACTCCAACGAAAATTCCCCAATGAAGTTTCCAAGTTTCTCAGGATTCTCCAAGCGGATTACAGAGTTTCACTTCCCCAACAGACACATTCTAAATAAACCAGATTCTCATCTAGAAACGGTTTAGGTACGATCCAAAGACGGATGTCATCCGGACACTTAATCCAGATTCTCATCTAGAAACAGTTCAGGTACGATCCAAGAACGGATGTCATCCTGACACTTACTCCAGATTCTCATCTAGAAACGGTTCAGATACGATCCAAAGACGGATGTCATCCTGACACTTACTCCAGATTCTCATCTAGAAATGGTTCAGGTACGATCTAAAGACGGATGTCATCCTGACACTTACTCCAGATTCTGATCTCGAAACAGTTCAGATACGATCCAGAGACAGATGTCATCCTGACACTTACTCCAGATTCTCATCTAAAAACGGATCATGTATGATCCAAACACGGATGTTATCCTAACACTTACTCCAGATTTTCATCTCGAAACAGTTCAAGTACGATCCAGAGACCGATGTCATCCTGACACTTACTCCAGACTCTCATCTAGAAACGGTTCAGGTATGATCCAAAAACGGATGTCATCCTGATAATTAGTCCAGATTATCTCCTAGCAATAGTTCAGGTACGATCCAGAGACAAATGTCATCCTAATACTTATTCCAGACTATCTTCTAGAAACAGTTCAGGTACGATCCAAAATGGATGTCATCCTGATACTTAGTCTAGATTATCTCCTAGCAATAATTCAGGTATGATCCAGAGACAGCTGTCATCCTGATACTTATTCAAACCATCTTTCAAGTACAATGAAAATACGATCCAGAGACGGATGTCATTCTGACACTCATTCAACCATCTTTCAAGTACAGTGCAGATACGATCCAGTGACGGATGTCATTCTGACACTCATTCAACACATGTTTCAAGTACAGTGCAGATACTATCTAGAGATGGATATCATTCTGACACTCATCCAACACATGTTTCAAGTACAGTGCAGATACGATCCAGAGACGGATGTCATTCTTAAACTCATTCAACACATGTTTCAAGTACAGTGCAGATACAATCCAGAGACGGATGTCATTCTGACACTCATCCAACACATGTTTCAAGTACAATGTAGATACGATCCAAAGATGGATGCCATTCTGATACTCATCCAACACAGATTTCAAGTATAGTGAAGATACGATCCTGAGACGGATGTCATTCTAACACTCATTAAACAAATCTTATAAGTACAGTTCAGATATAATCCAAAACGGATGTCATTCTGACACTCATTCAATACATGTTCAAGTATAATCACGACATAGATCCATCCACAAAGTCTCTAGCAGGTACAGGGGAAGAAATATCTTGATGCAAAGTCATGTCTGTATCCTTAGCATACAATCCCGTGACATCTATGTTCCCCACAGAGCAGAAACAACCAGAGTTTTTCCTTCTTCTTCCTCAAGCAGGGATTACCTTCTCTAACTGAAGTCTGTTTTCCCCAGCCTAGTTCAAGCAGTTATAAAACCTCCTCCCAGATAGGGTTTATTTCTCAAACTGCGGAAGTTCATTCCCCAACAGAGTTTATTTCTCTACATCGGCAAAATCTTCCAACAAGCATCTCTTTCCACAGAGTTATCCCCGAGAAGCATCAATTCTCAAGCAGAATCAACTCCTAAGTAGAGTCAATCCCCAACAGGTTATGCTCAAACATAAAGAGGAAATCCCCACCGAATCATCTCCATTCATCATCCCGAGCGGAAATGAAGGATTCAGCTTCCTGATACTCTCTAGTAATAGTCCAGGATTTATTTTCCTAGACTGGGAAACATCTCGATAACATCCTGTGATACGGTGGGAGAACTGAATTGAAGGTTTTGCATTTGATCGCAAATGTTGCGGTTAGTAAGAGTCACCACCGACTTTTCTTTTATCTAAAAGGAAAGGTTAAAAAGCACAGGAAAGACCTTTGAGATTATTTCTTGAGTTCGGGGGTAGATTACGAAAAGGGAAGGTGTTAGCACGCTTTTCATCCATGGTTTTCCATGGGCTCTTAGTTAGTTGCTACATCACTAGCTTTTGTTTGAAATTGTGCTTTGTGTGGTTTTTAAAAGTATTTTGTAAAGAGGCTATTGTTTAGGCAATCTTTGTAATGATTCTCGTTCGTAAGAATGTATACAAAGATGTTTGATCTTTTTGAAAATGTTTTCAAGTTTGTAGGATGTTTGAAAATTTAGGTGTTTGTTTTGAAAATAGCAAGGATGTTTTGTTTGAAATTAAGCAAGTAATTAGGAGCATTCTACCTACTCAAAAGTCTTTCATGTTCATTTCCTCTTTCTTTTGACATTGTTATCTTACCATTGATTTGGTAAGTAACCCTATCTTTTTATGTAAACGGGACGAGTGTGGGTCATCATATAACCATGATTAGCAATGTTGCAAGGTATCTTAGAATTCTCTTTAGGGACTAAGATCATTTGAAATACAACTTAGATAGCGTCATCGATGGACTATGATTTTACACTTTGTTTGTTTTTGCTAAGATATCTCGCATGCGTAATATGGCCATTTTGTAAAGGCAACCAAGTGGATTTACCCTAGGGGTGTTTGTGTGCAAGTGTGTATTATTTTCATTCTTGATTTTGTCTTGGATTAGGGTTTTCTAACCATTGGTTTAGTCTTTCCATACAAATCCTAATTACTAGCAATTGTATATAAAGCGGTAAATTGTGGAATTTAAAGTTTCTACGCTATTACAATATTTGTGGGAGGGGGTGTACAAATTGTAAATGGGGATTGCAAGAAAATAAACCTAATTAATCTAATACAACCATATTGAATTGGTACAAGAATTGAATAAATAAATGTAAAATAAATAAATATGCAAGAATGTAAATGCAAAGGAAATGGATATTTTTGTTTGGTTTTCATGAGAAAAGGGGTTTATATTTAACCTAATTAATTAAAGGGAAAAAACAGTTAATTAAAGTAGTAAAAGATAAAACTTAAAAATTACTAAGAAAAGATTTTAAATAAAACCCTAAATCTAATTATTAATTAAAAAGAAATTAAGTTTAAGAAAAGTATTTTTTTTTGTATTTTTGTCTTGAAAATAATTTATAGTATTATAAAATATTTGTGGCCCTTTTTATATTAAAATAATATATTTTAATTGGTGTAAAAGAAAATAAATAATAACCTAGTTTTAATTAAATTTACAAGAATAATTAGTAAAATAAATAAAGTATGATTAATAAAATAATTTTTTTGTGTGAGAAAAATAAATAAACTATGTCAAAATGTAAATCTACTATTTTTGTATTTTTTATGATTTTTTAGTATTAGGAAAATATTTAATAAAATAAATAAAATAAAAATAAGAAAAGAAAATAATATTGGGCCAGGGGTGCTGATAGCCTGCAAGGGGTTAGAAAGAAAAAACAAAAACAACAAAGTCCAATGAGGCCCAGCGCCTATCCAAGAAACAAAGTCAGAAAGAAAAAAATGTGAAAAAATCAAAAGGGTACCACTGGGGCTCGAACCCAGGTACCTTAGGTTACAGGCGTGCGCTTCTACCACTGAGGTGGCTATACATCCGTTTATATAAATCAAACAATAAATACATAAGGCAAACACGTTCCTAAGGCCAACTTCATCTTCAACCTCACGCCCATCCAGAAGCTCTGTAACTCAATCAATCCTCAACAAAAATGAAAATTGTAAACATGAAACTTGTAGCAAATTTCCTCGCGGTTTCAGAAATGTAAAGCATTAAAACTATAGACCAAGGATAAGCATGAATTTAAGTGGCCCTAATCTGAACCCTAAAAATCTCAGAAAATTCAATCTTAAAATTCTCTAAGCTCAGGTAAAATTAATGTAAACTATGGACATGGTTAGCTTTATGGCAATGATATCTACATGTTTCATTCACAAATAAATCATTGATGATGCCTGTATGAAAATTTCCAAAGTTAGAAAACTTACCTTGCAAGAGGGTATCGGGTTTGAAGTTTGAGAAACTTTCAACGAGTTCCAATGATTGGGTTAGCTTCCTCAAGTTCCCAGGAAGCTAATGGGATGCTTAGCTTGAGCTGAAAGTACCTGAGGAGTTCTAGAGAAGTCCAAGTGCAAAGCTATGTTTTTGAAAATGGAGGATGGTGTTAATGGTGTTACAGTTCTGTAATAGGGTGTGGGATGAGTTCTAAATGATGTTTAGAAGCTTTAGGAACAAAGAGGCTCGAAAACGCACGAGGGAGTTATGAGTTTCAAGTTTTTGGTCAGTTTATGTGAAAATTGAGGTATGGGATGTGATTCTGAGATCTTGGTGTTTTTAGGGGTCAAGCATCCATGTCCGTTATGGCAAATGGTTTGTATATCTATAAGCAAAATGATTGGAGGGGTTTAGACAATCAGAAGTACAAGTTTTTAGCTAATTGCTAGGTTACTTGACTTTGAAGAAAAGTGGGAAACCAAGTTTCTATGTGAGGTACAAGCATGGGCTGGGTGATTGTAAGTGTCTAACAAGTTTTTTATGAGTTATAAGACTTGTACGATTAGAAGAGAACAAATGCAAGGCTCAAGAAAAAGTTTTATGCAAAAAATCACTTTATCAAAATGACAATGTACACTTTCTTCCCAAAATGGACATAAAGCATGACCTTGCATTGAATGCTTGAAATGAGACCTCTAACAGATGTGCAAGCCATTAATTATGGAGTGCATAACAAGTTTGAGGCCTGCAAAGTAGAGGTTATGCAGTATACTTTTAATTTTGAATTTGGTTCATCACAAAATGACTAGTAATTCAAGTGATAAAACCCTAACTTCATCTCTTCGATTCTCCCTACTCAAGAATGATCTCAAGGAGTTCTTGGACATTATGGAAATATTTTAATGTGATATACAACCCATATTTGAATTTATTTTGAAGATTACCCTTGGAACTATATGAAAAAGTGCCATGAAGTTGGGTCAAAATCCTGACCTAATTAGGGCAAAAATTTCACTAAGTGTTTTGTTTCATGACCACATGTTCTTAAAATTATAACTTGAGATCCAAGCACTTTTGGAAGAAGCTGTGTGAAGAAAAGTTGTATATTTCATGGAGATCCACAACTTTCATGTTGGAAGTTTCTCTTGAATCATCTTGCGTCATGGTGAAAATATTTCTCAAAGTTATGAAAAAATAAGAAATTTTCAACACTTAGAAAAAATTTTAAGTTTGGAAATTTGACTTTTCAAAATGAAATCTTGACTTTTTTGATTTATTGATGAATAAGTTTCATATTTTGACATGTTTTGATGAATTGTAATCTTTGACATTTGAATTTGACCAAAAAGTCAAAGTTTGACTTTTTAGTATACAGTTGACTTTTGATCAGTTGACTGAAAATTCATCTGTCAATCCTTTGGGATTGTGAAATGTTTTGAGCCATGTCATTAGGTAAAAATGATGCAATTGGACTCTTGAGATCATGCCTTAAACCAATTGTTCATTTTCTAGGTCAAAAATCAAAAATTGCCCTTTCCTAGTCAAAACACTAATTTTGATCATTTTGCCCTTTTGAAGATTTGATCAAATTTCTTGAGGAATTATGGTCCAAACTTGATCAAATGATATATATGAGTCTAAAATGTTGACGTGGATCCAAAATTATGAAGTTTAACTATAAATTGACCATAGTTTACTTTTCCCCCAATATAGTTGACTTTTAGGTCAACTGCTCAATTAATTGAGTAAAAGTGTGATTCAAAGCTTGAAACTTGACATGAGTAATCTTGAGGGTCAATAATCATCCATGAAAGTCATATGAGGCATTGGAATTTCAAAAATGCTTGTTCAAACTCAAACCCTAATTTTGGTCCTCAATGTTTAAGGAGGTGTCTTGAGCTAATCAAACCCTAGTGCAGTTTTGAGTCAAGGGAGATATTTTGAGAAAATTCTTGATAAATGAGAGGGAAAATATTGGGGTACAACAGCTGTCCCTGTTCAATCTTCTTAAGCCTGAAGAGTTAGATTGTCGAGTTTTGCCATTCGTGACTCAAAGGTGGAAGGTGATTGGACATTAGAGTGCCCACAAATTTGCACTCGGTGATGTGATGGTTGAATGAATGGGCTTAAAGATTCCATTTGGAGAGTTGATGGAAAGTTGTCGGAGATGGGATTGTAGATGCCATCCATAAATTATTGCTGAATTGTATCTGTAAATTGAAACTGAATGAGTATTAGAATGGCATCCGTGTCTGGAGCATATCTGAACTGTATCCGAAAGTTGAATCTGAATGAGTATCAGGATGGCATACGTGTCTGGAGAGTATCTGAATTGTATCTGAAAATTGAATATGAATGAGTATCAGAATGACATCCGTATCTGGAGCGTATCTGAACTGTATCTGAAAACTGTATATGAATGATTATTAGAATGGCATATGTATCTGGAGTGTATCTGAACTGTATCTGGAAGTTGAATATGAATGAGTATTAGAATGGCATCCATGTTTGGAGCGTATCTGAACTGTATCTGAAAGCCGAGTTTGAATGAGTATTAGAATGACATCCGTGTATGGAGCGTATCTGAACTGTATCTGAGAAGCTGAATCTGAATGAGTATCAGAATGGCATCTGTGTCTGGAGGGTATCTAAACTGTATCTGAAAAGCTGATTCTGAATAAGCATCAGAATGGCATCTGTGTCTGGAGTGTATTTGAACTGTATCTGAAAGGTTGATTCTGAATGAGTATTAGAATGGCATCCGTGTCTGCAACATATCTGAATTGTATCGAGAACCTTTGAATATTGTTAATGGTAGCTATTGATTAACCTTATCCTGAAAAGGGTAAAATGTTAGCTAATATGCAATGTCATGTTTTATGAAATGCAAAGTATAATGCATTTGTGTTATCAATGTTCATGATATATGGATGCAATGTATGTGTATATGAGATAATCTGCTGCACTGCTTGCTTGAATTGGGGAAAATAAATCCTTCACTGTTGCTGAGGAAATGGAGTGTAAGTCTTCATGTTGTGAAGTTGAAGTGTTGATGAATTTCCTCTTAGAGAAATAAACTCTATTGTAAGGGAAATGCCGTGTACTGCTTGTAAAATCCTATTGGGGAATCCTAAGAAATTGGACGACTTCTACTGGGGATTGATAACTGGAAGCTTTGGCCCGCTGGGGATTAAACTGCATACTGCAGGGGTTTTTATGGAAATAACTTAGAGAAATTTCCATATCTCTTAAAGCCATCAGTGATTGTCTTTCTATTTTGTTTATTTGTAAACAGTAATTATGTTTAAATGCATATGTTCAAAATAAATCATTTGACGTTTTTTGTAAACAAAACATAAGAGTAAAGAAAAACAAATAGTTTTGTACTTCCAAAGGGATATCTTTGTATTGACTTTGAGTAAGTGTTTTTGTACAATGAGACAAACATTCTAGTAAGAGAATGTCGTCGTAAAAAAAATGAAAAATTGATACAAAGAAAAGATAGCTATGTGAAATAATCCCATGGGGTTCCCATTCTGCTATAGCCTTCATGTCTCTGAGCATCTTGTCTATTTGTTGCCTTGTCCGAAGCTGATTGAATTGATCAGAATCGTTGAGTTTACAGGTTGTCCGTAAGGTGATCTAACGGGACACAATCATACGCTTTAAATCCCTAACTTTTGCCTGGACCGCCCTTTTGGGTTTTCAGTCCACCGGGATACCCTTTTTTGCCCAAGCCGCCCTTTCGAGTTTTCAGCTTTCCGAGTGTACATATTTTTTTGTTTTATCCCAAATTTTTTCCCGAACATTTTTGATTCGCCGGGATGCCCTTGTTTTGCCTAGGCGTGTCAACCTAGAAGGTCTCTTATGCGTAGTATCTTTTGACTATGTCTGCATTTGCAGGGTGCGGTAGGTCGTTGCCATCCATGATGGTCAAGATCATTGCCCCACCAGAGAATATGTTTTTGATCATAAACGGTCCTTCGTAAGTAGGAGTCCATTTTCCCCTGGGATCACCTTGCAGAAGTATGATACTTTTGATCACCAGATCCCCGACTTAATATACTTGGCGTCTGACCTTTCTGTTGAAAGCCTTGATCATCCGTTTTTGATACATTTGACCATGATAGACAGTAGTAAGCTTTTTTCTCATCAATCAAGTTCAATTGATCAAATCGAGTATAGATCCAATCTTCTTCATTCAGCCCCGCATCCTTCATAATTCTCAGAGAGGGGATCTGGACCTCACTAAGTAAGACAACCTCCATGCCGTATACCAGAGAGTATGGAGTTGATCCGATTGATGTGCGTGCTGTGGTACCGTAACCATGGAGAGCAAATGGTAGCATCTCAAGCCAGTCTTTGTATATGACTGTCATTTTCTGTATGATCTTTTTGATGTTCTTACTTGTGGATTCGACAACACCATTCATCTTTGGCCTGTAAGGGAAAGAATTATAATGCTGGATCTTGAATTGCTCGCACATGGCGGTGATCATAGTGTTGTTTACATTCATACCATTGTTTGTGATGATTCTCTCCGGGATACCATAATGACAAATGAGATTTTGTTTAATGAACCGGGCTACAAGATTCTTGGTCACGGAAGAGAAAGAGGCTGCCTCAACCCACTTTGTAAAATAGTCAATGGCCACTAAGATGAAGCAATGTCCATTGGAGGATGTTGGTTTGATTTCCCCAATCATATCGATGCCCCACATAGCAAAGGGCCAAGGAGCTGTCAAGACATTTAGAGGAACCGGAGGTACATTCACCTTGTCAACATAGACCTGACACTTATGACAAGTTCGAGAGTGTTGATAGCAATCTGCTTCCATGGTAGACCAATAATAGCCCGCCCGTAGGATCTTCTTTGCCATCGTATGCCCACTGGAATGGGTGCCAAAAGTTCCTTCATGTCACTCAACCATGATCTTTTCCGCTTCAACCTTGTCTATGCACCGAAGTAACATAGATTCACGGTTGCGTTTGTAGAGAATGCCATTAATAAGGAAGAATTTAGCAGAGAATATCCTTAAGAACTTCTTATCATTGACTGAAGCTCCTTTCGGATATTCTTGAGCCTCGAGATACCTTTTGACCCCGTGGAACCAAGGTTGGTCCACTATTTCTTCAGTATTAATCTCGTGACAGTGAGCTGGTTCATCCCTTTGTTCAATGGTGATATGGGGAGCCTCGTTATCCCATTTAAGTTTAAATATGGATGACATTGTGGCTAGTGCGTCTGCTAGCTGATTTTCTGAATACATTTAAGGATTTGATCCCCAAGTCTATGGCAGCTTGGAGACCAAAAATGCATGCTTCATATTCTGCCATGTTGTTTGTGCAATTGAAGCAGAGTCTTGCAGTAAAGAGAGTATAACACCTTTCAAGAGATATGAGTACAACACCAATACCATTTCCGAGTGCGTTAGATGCCCCATCAAAAACCATGGTCCATCGGGATCCTTGTTCAGGTCCGTCATATGGTCTGAATTCTTTGCAGTTATTCAACATCATGATGTATTCATCTGGGAATTCGAACTTCATGGACTGGTAGTCTTCCACAGCTTGGTGAGCAAGTATATCAGCTAGTGCATTTCCCTTTATTGCTTTCTGGGTAGTATACTGTATGTCATATTCTGTCAGGATCATTTGCCATCTCACTATTCTCCCAGAGAGGGCAGGTTTCTCGAAGATGTATTTTATTGGATCCATTTTAGATATAAATAAGGTAGTATGGGTCATCATATACTGTCTTAGACGGTGAGCAACCCATCCCAGAGTGCATCAAGTTTTCTCGAGCAGTGAATATCTTGTTTCACAGTCGGTAAAATTTTTGCTCAGGTAATGAATAACATGCTCTTTTCGGCCAGACTCGTGATGCTGCCCCAACACACACCCCATTAAATTTTCCAAAACAGTTAGATACATGATCAATGGTCTTTCCTCAACTGACGACATCAAAACAGGAGGCTCTTGCAGGTACTCTTTGATCTTGTCGAAAGCAATTTGGCACTCGTCATTCCATTTGACTACTTGATATTTCTTCAGTAATTTGAAGATTGGTTCACAAGTAGCCGTCAAGTGAGAAATAAATCTGGCAATGTAGTTTAAACGCCCCAAGAATCCTCTGACTTCCTTCTCAGTAGAAGGAGCAGGAATCTCTTGTATCGCTTTCACCTTGGCGGGATCCACTTTGATACCTTTATTGCTGATGACGTAGCCTAGGAGTTTACCAGACCTCACTCCAAATGTGCACTTATTTGGGTTCAACCTCAACTTGTATTTCTTTAGTCTCTCAAACAATTTCTGTAAATGATCAAGATGCTCTTCTTTTGTTTGAGATCTAGCTATCATGTCGTCCACATAAACCTCTATTTCGTGATGTATCATGTCGTAAAATAGAGCTACCATGGCACACTGATAGGTTGCCCCAGCGTTCTTCAGTCCGAATGGCATAACCTTGTAGCAGAATGTGTCTCACTGTGTGACAAAGGTTGTTTTCTCCATGTCCTCAGGCGCCATTTTGATTTGGTTGTAGCCTGAGAAACCGTCCATGAAGGAAAACACTTTGTGTTGTGCCATATTGTCAACTAGAATATCAATGTGGGGAAGTGGGAAATCATCCTTAGGGATTGCCCTATTCAAATCTCTGTAGTCCATGCACATTCATACCTTGCCGTCCTTTTTGGGCACGGGAACAACATTGGCAACCCATTGTGGATAGGAGGTGACGACCAAGAATCCTGTGTTGAATTATTTCATGACTTCATCTTTAATCTTCTCTGACATGTCTAGTCGCATGCGACAGACCTTTTGCTTGATTGGCGGGCAGTCCTCTTTTGTAGGTAAACGATATACTACGATATCTGCATCAAGTCCCAACATGTCTTTCTACGGCCAGGTAAAGACTTCAACATAACTATGTAGCAACTGAATCAGATGCTCTTTGACACTGGGTTCCAGATTGGTACCCACCTTGACTTCTCTTTTGTCTTCTTCGGTACCTAGGTTAATTGTGTCCACTGGTTCTTCGTTGGGCTGAATGGTCCTCTCTTCTTGTTGTAGTAACCTGGCGAGTTCCCCTGGTACTTCACAATCTTCCTCTCCTCCGTCTTCGGCTTGGTAGATTAGATTTTCAGAGTCACAGAAGGCCATAACAGAACCATTACCCATGGGATCCCGAATGGATGTAGACCTGCATTGTGAGTGTGAGTGTGTGTAAGAGTATAATTATCTTTGAAATAAATGAAAATGTAAAAAAAGAAAAACAATGAGCACAAAGTTTGTATGCAAAAACGTCCATGATTCATTGATGTCATATGGAAATGAGATAATAACCCTTACAAATGGACCATTGCGCCTCAGGTAAGATACAAGGTTTTAAGAGTCTGAATTATTTTAATATTACAGATCCGACAAAATTTAAGGACAAATTACTGTGGGATAAAAGTGATCGGGACAAAATCTCTAGCCTGCTGAGCCCTCCACTGACAGTTGGGAAAATCCAATCCTCCAGGTTATAGCTGTCTTCATCATCCTCCGCGGAGTTGACTTGATGGTTACTGAACTTCAAGGGTGGTCCTCCGGCACGAGCGTGGCGTACAGCCTTCTGGGAACTTGAAGTGAAACCCAGACTAAATTTGTCAGATTTGTATGGGATATCTGGGAGTTGGTCCCAAATAGTGCACCCATCTTCTTCTATCACTGCCTTGACATCCTTTAAAGATGACATCTTGAGCGGAGGCCTTGTAATCTTGGGGGACTTGAGACACAGCCTTGGTCAATGCCACATCTTGCGGGACTTCTTCAAAGTGCTGGAATGGAGTTTCAATAAATTCACCATCTAGTTCCACATATCTGAAGGAATTTAGATGGCTGACCATATATTCTTCTTCTCCATGAACGGTGATGATTTTCCCCTGAATTAGATATTTCAGCATTTGATGCAACGTAGAAGTGACAACACTAGCATTATGAATCCCTGGTCTTCCTAACAAGCAGGAATATGAAGGGAGAATATCCATTACATAAAAAGTTGAATCAATTGTTTGGGTTCCAACTTTTATGGGGATGTCCACTTCCCCATGCACCATCCTTTTTGAGCCGTCAAAGGCCCTCATTACTATGTTGCTTGGTTTCAATGTCAATCCTTCGCAGTCAAGCCTATCAAGAACCTTTTTAGGCAACACATTTAGAGACGAACCGGTGTCAACCAAAACATGAGCCAAGTTCGTGCCCCTGCATTCGACTGAGACATGTAATGCCTCATTATGCTTCCTCCCTCTTGGCGTTAAATCAGCATCTCAAAAACCTAAGCCATTATCTGCAGTCAAGCTGGCTACGCAGTCTTGGAACTGATCAGCAAATGTTTCTTTGGGTACATGGGAAGTTTTGAGGAATTTTACCAAGGCCTTTGCATGAGCCTCGGAGCATAGTAATAAAGCCAACATGGAAATTTTTGATGGAGCTTGCCCCAGTTGCTCAACTACATTGTAGTCGCTTCATTTTATGATCTTTAGAATTTCCTCCATCTCTTTCCGGGAGGTCTCAGGGATAGCTACTGATTGTGCCTTCTTCCGGACAAGCTCGACCAGAATACCTTTACCTCGAGTCTCGGTTGACTCGGCAGTAGGAATGTCAGTAGGGGTGATAACAAGGATTGTAACAATTTTGTCAACAGGAGTATTAGCAGAGATGATTGTAGGACTGGGAATAACCTTTGGAGGAGAAACAACAAGAAGAATGATTACGGGTCCAGAAACAGCTTTTGGAGGAGCAATTTCTAGAGAGAATACCCTTCCACTTCGGGTAATCTTGCTAGTCCCTGTGATATTACTGATATCAGAATCAACTTTCTCAGAACTTGAATCTTCAGTAGATGGCCAATCTTGCTTGATACCGTGGTAGTAGACATCACATCCATAATTCCATGGGACGGTTTTGTCTGACGAATACGGGATTGGTCCAGGCATTGTAATTATCAAAGGAGCTACTTTGGGAACTGATGTAATTCTAACGGCTCTTTTGGTAGAGACCCTGGAAGAATTGTCGGAAATGGTCACGATGGAAACATCATTATAAGAAACAGTTAGAAAAGAAGTCTTTTCGAATAAAATGTCTTGGTTATCTATTAGGAATTAAACGTCTGCTTTTAACAAAGGACAACTGGTTGGTGAGGACAAACAGAAACGACAGCTTTCATCACAGCCTGGGAATACACCGACACTTAACAAATTCTTTTTGATAGTCAGGAGTGAGGTCACAAGTTCATCAACTGAAGTAACAAACATATCTTCCTCAATGACATTGGTATTATGGCCGTGTTTGAGCATAGGGGCAGTAATGACAATTGGAATTTATGGCACGTCGAATTCAATCTATTTGGCTTCAAGGAGGTCTTGTACTTTGTTCTTTAGAGCCCAACAGTTGATAGTGTCATGGCCGAGACTCTCAGAATGGTATGAACAACGAGCATTAGGATGATAGTGAGGAGAGGTTGTGTTAGGATTCTTTGGAGCTTCTTTCAAAGTCACTAGGTTGGATCTTAAAAAATGTGGCAATACTTGAGATAGTGTCATATTAATTCGGGTGAACTATCTGACTAGTCTTTCCATTCTTGGCTGATTGCTTATTTGCTGAGCAGGCGCAGGTTTAGGAATCATGACAACCCCCACCATTGGACGGCGTTCAGCCCTATCTTGATTTCTCTGAGGATATACAACAACAACTTCTTTCTTTCCGATGAATGGTTTTCTTACAACAGTAGAGGATGCATCTTTTTGAATCTTCCCATTCTTTATCCCCGCTTCTACCCTTTCTCCGGTCAATATCAATTCAATAAAACCTGCCGATGAACTCCCAATTAAGTCATTGAAGAAAGGACCAGACAGGGTGCCTAAAAATATGTCTACCAACTCTCTTTCAAATAAGGGAGGTTGGACTCTTCCTGCTAAGTCCCTCCATTTTTGCGTATAGTCTTTGAAGCCCCCACTTGAAACCCTGGCCATACTCTGGAGTTGAGTACGAGTGGGTGCAAGATCAACATTGTATTGTTATTGTTTGTAAAAGGCGGCGGCCAGATCCTCCCAGTTATGAACATTGGCTTTTTTTAACTGATAAAACCAATCAAGTTGAGTTCTAGACATACTTTCTTGGAAGAAGTGTACCCATAAATCCTTATCAGCGGTATGAGGTTGGATTTTCCTCACATAGGACCGAAGATGCATTTTGGGACAATAAACTCTGTCATATTTGGCGAACACAGGTGCTTTGAATTTTGGAGGGATGACAATCCCCGATACTAACCCCAATTCCTCAAAGTCCAATCCAAGCACTTTTTGGATTTCCATTGCACTTAACCGTTCTTATAGATGCTTATACTTGTCGTCGGATGGAGGATATTTTTCTTCAGAGTAATCTTATTCTTCCTCTTCCTCTTCTGACTCTGACTGGACAACTGTTTCTTTGCCCTTCCCATCTTGATTGTCTTTCTCACCGGATGTCGTTGCAAAGTCTAGGGTCCTTCTTGTCTGCCCTTGGAATCTTCTTCCCATGTTTAGAACTCTAGTTATTTTCTTGGTCTTCTTTTTCTTCTCCTTAACCAGCAAGGTCTTCAACTCTTCTTGTCCTTTGGCTAGAGTTAAGAACATCTGTTGAAACTGTGCATTCTGAGCTTGAAGGTCCTTCACCGTTTGCTCGAGATCCATCTTACTGAAATAAACAGTAGAAAGATGAGGAGACTTGTTACAAGAAACCTGCTTATGTTATGATGAATGGTAAATGCATATGCAATGATTTCAAGGATTTTAAAGATTCAAATTTGTTTTAGACAAAAAGGAACCACACGTTATATTAATAAATTAAAGCTTGAGTACATCAATGCCTCCATGGGCAAAATAATACAAAAACTCTAAGATAAAAAGGTGGTTCGCATCCTCTTTGGTGCGATGTAGGCATTCAGGTTTCGCTCCTCATGAAGTAACCTAGTAAGTTACAAAACCTTCTTCTCGCTAGCGTAGAATTGGGCTTCGAAAGTGTCTCACTCCCCCTTGAGTTATATCCAATCTCTTTGTAAGTCTTCAAGAGAGGTGGGCATGTCAGGATGTAGGATAGTGTATGGAACATCTTCTTCCATAACAGGCTCAATGATTACCGGGAGAATGGAGGGATAAGGCATCATAAGACTTTGAGCACGAGTTTATACCCATTTGAGGTAAGGTTCAAGAGAGATGGAATTCTTGTGCCCCAATATCTTGCTATCTACCTTGTCCAACATCCTCCAAGGTCGGATAAATCTCTGGTGAAGACCTTGATCGTCGTTCTCGTAGTCAAATACCAAATCTTGGATGAGCATCTCATGTGGGCCATCCCTTCGAGCGTAACCAAACTATCTTAAGGCTAAGCATGGGTTCTAGGTGATACCTCCGCTAATGCCAAGTAAGGGGACATTAGGGAATTCTCCACAATGGTCGACAATAGTAACATTCTATATGGATCGGGAACACCAATGAATGTATGAATGTTTGAGCGTCATCAACCTTTGTGACCACCTTGAACCTTGCTTGTTCTTCAATACAGATTGGGGAAGATGCGAAATAAACCATCTTGCCAAGAGAGGAGTGCAACACATAAGGACACCTCTTTTCCTCATAGTACGAGTGTGAAAAGAATGTAGGATGTCTCCTAGCAATGTAGGCACCGGGTTGTGGGATATGAAGATTTTGACGGTGTTCACATCTATAAGTTGGTCAGGATTTGGAAACAAAACCATCCCATAGATGAGGAGAGCGACAATTTTCTCAAAGGCTTGCAAATCCAAAGAGTTCCAACAGTTTTAGGATTTCTCAAACAAGAACTTTGCTAGGAAACCTTTGATACCACTTCTTGTTTCCCAATTAGTTGTGACATCAGATGACTGCAAGTGTAGAGCTTGAGCAATCTCTTCTGGCTTTGGGTCTCTTTCTGTACCATTGAAAGGTAGTTGATTGAGAATGGGAATCCTCAAGAGTCGGGAGAATTCTTCCAAAGTAGGCACAAGTTGATAATCGGGAAATGTGAAGCAATGGTGCAAGGGATCAAAGAACTGGAAGAGCACCTTCATCATGTCCTCATCAATGTTGGAGGTGACCAAGTTGAGTAGGCGGCCATGTCTCTCGGTGAATGGAGAATTTTCTGGAATCCTTGAAGCTAGCTCTTTAAGTTGTGGAGGGATCCTTACAAGATTGACTTGAATAGTTTTCCCGCGAATAGAGTCCATGTCCTATAAAACAGAACAAAGATAAATCCCAAAAATCTTTGAAATGGTTAGTGAATGAGTATGATGTTATGATGTTCATGATGTATGTATATACAAACAAAGCAAAAAAGTCCTTAGGTTTAGGCTTGCATGGAGTCTTATAGGTAAGTACCCTCTTGAAGTTTAGTTGGCTCAAACATGTCCTAGTAATAGTAACCGGGTTCTAAGGAGCTCAATATTACTGGTTTGTTTCCTTGGTCATTGTTTCAGCATAAGCCTCTTTAATGGCGATCGAAATATCCCAAAAAACCAAACCTCAATGAGTGTAGTATCCAGCATCTACCAACTTCAGACTGCACCAAAGCCGGTCATCTCACTACATCCTAATGGTCAGGTTGGTCAAGTAAAGGTTCTAAAAGTTCATTAGTGCTTCATGACATCACTCAGCAGCCCCGTATTCTGCTTGATTAACTCAAGGGCTACGGTACCCACAAATATGTCGCACTAACACAACTATTGCTTAGACCATGTCGGTAACCCCATACAGTTTCAACAATGTATTGCTACTTACCTATAAGGTATCCCAAAATCCAGGTAGAGGATTCAAACCCAAATAAAGAACCATAATGTAAAGCATACAAGTCAAACAATGAAAGCAAGTAAATGTGATCTAACCCTAACATAACCCCACTTGTATAACACTCCCCAGCAGAGTCGCTAGTTCTGTGATTCGGTGGGAGAACTGACTTGAAGGTTTTGCGTTTGATCACAAATGTTGCAGTTAGAAAGAGTCGCCACCGACTTTTCTTTTATCCAAAAGGAAAGGTGAAAATGCACAGGAAAGACCTTTGAGATTATTTCTTGAGTTCGGGGGGTAGATTATGAAAAGGGAAGGTATTATCACCCTTTTCATCCATGGTTTTCCATGGGCTCTTAGTTACTTGTTGATCACTTTCTTTTGTTTGAAATTATTCTTTGTGTGGTTTTTGAAAGTATTTTGTAAAGAGGCCATTGTTTAGGAAATCTTTGTAATGATTTTCGTTCGTAAGAATGTATACAAAGATGTTTGATCTTTTTGAAAATGTTTTCAAGTTAGTAAGATGTTTGAAAGTGTAGGTGTTTGTTTTGAAAATAGCAAGGATGTTTTGTTTGAAATTGAGCAAGTAAGTAGTAGCATTCTACCTACTCAAAAGTCTTTCATTTTCATTTCCTCTTTCCTTTGACATTGTTATCTTACCATTGATTTGGTAAGTAACCCTATCTTTGGATGTAAACAGGACAGGCGTGGGTCATCGTATAACCATGATTAACAATGTTGCAAGGTATCTTAGCATTCTCTTTAGGGACTAAGATCATTTGAAAGGCAACTTAGATAGCGTCATCGAGGGACTATGATCTTACACTTTGTTTGTTTTTGCTAAGATATCTCGCATGCGTAATATGGCCATTTTGTAAAGGCAACCAAGTGGATTTACCCTAGGGGTGTTTGTGTGCAAGTGTATTGTTTTCATGCTTGATTTTGTCTTGGATTAGGGTTTTCTAAGCATTGGTATTAGTCTTTCCATACAAACCCTAACTACTAGCAATTGTATATAAAGCGGTAAATTGTGGAATTTAAAGTTCCTAAGCTATTACAATATTTGTGGGAGGGGTGTACAAATTGTAAATGGGGATTGCAAGAAAATAAACCTAACTAATCTATTACAACCATATTGAATTGATACAAGAATTGAATAAATAAATGTACAAAAATAAATAAATATGCAAGAATGTAAATGCAAAAAAAAATTGATATTTTTGTTTGGTTTTCATGAGAAAAGGGGTTTAGATTTAACCTAATTAATTAAAGGGAAAATAGTTAATTAAAGTAGTAAAAGATAAAACCTAAAAATTACTAAGAAAAGATTTTAAATAAAACCCTAAATCTATTAATTAATTAAAAAGAAATTAAGTTTAAGAAAAGTATTTTTTGTATTTTGTCTTGAAAATAATTTATAGTATTATAAAATATTTGTGGCCTTTTTTATATTAAAATAATATATTTTAATTGGTGTAAAAGAAAATAAATAATAACCTAGTTTTAATTAAATTTACAAGAATAATTAGTAAAATAAATAAAGTATGATTAATAAAATAATTTTTTTGTGTGAGAAAAATAAATAAACTATGTCAAAATGTAAATCTATTATTTTTGTATTTTTTATGATTTTTTAGTATTAGGAAAATATTTTAGAAAATAAATAAAATAAAAAAAAGAAAAGAAAAGAAAATTGGGCCAGGGGTGCTGATAGCCTGCAAGGGGTTAGAAAGCAAAAACAAAAACAACAAAGCCTAATGAGGCCCAGCGCCTGTCCAAGAAACAAAGTCAGAAAGCAAAAAATGTGAAAAAAATCAAAAGGGTACCACTGGGGCTCGAACCCAGGTCCCTCAGGTTGTAGGCACGCGCTTCTACCACTGGGATGGATATACATCCGTTTATATAAATAAAACAATAAATACATAAGGAAAACACGTTCCTAAGGCCAACTTCATCTTCAACCTCACGCCCAGCCAGAAGCTCTGTAACTTAATCAATCCTCAACAAAAATGAAAACTGTAAACATGAAACTTGTAGCAAATTTCCTCACAGTTTCAAAAATGTAAAGCTTTAAAACTATAGATAAAAGATAAGCATGAATTTAAGTGGCCCTAATTTGAACCCTAAAAATCTCATAAAATTCAATCTTAAAATTCTCTAAGCTCAGGCAAAATTAATGGAAACTATGGACATGGTTAGCTTTAGGGCAATGATATCTACATGTTTCATTCACAAATAAATCATTGATGATGCCTGTATGAAAAGCTCCAAAGTTAGAAAACTTACTTGCAAGAGGGTATTAGGTTTGAAGTTTGAGAAACTTTCAAGGAGTTCCAATGATTGGGTTAGCTTCCTCAAGTTCCCAGGAAGCTAATGGGATGCTTAGCTTGAGCTGAAAGTACCTGAGAAGTTCTAGAGAAGTCCAAGTGCAAAGCTATGTTTTTGAAAATGGAGGATGGTGTTAATGGTGTTACAGTTCTGTAACAGGGTGTGGTATGAGTTCTAAATGATGTTTAGATACTTTAGGAATAAAGAGGCTTGAAAACGCATGAGGGAGTTATGAGTTTCAAGTTTTTGGTCAGTTTATGTGAAAATGGAGGCATGGGATGTGATTCTGGGCTCTTGGTGTTTTTAGGGGTCAAGCATTCGTGTCCTTTGTGGAAAATGGTTTGTATATCTATAAGCAAAAGGATTGGAGTGGTTTGGACAATCAGAAGTACAAGTTTTCAGCTAATTGCTAGGTTACTTGATTTTGAAGAAAAGTGGGAAACCAAGTTTCAATGAGGTACAAGCATGGGCTGGGTGATTGTAAGTGTCTAACAAGTTTCTTATGAGTTATAGGACTTGTATGATCAGAAGAGAACAAGTGCAAGGCTCAAGAACAAGTTTTGTGCAAAAAGTGACTTTATCAAAATTGCAATGTACACTTTCTTCCCAAAATGGACATAAAACATGGCCTTGCATTGAATGCTTGGAATGAGACCTCTAACATCTGTGCAAGCCATTAATTATGGAGTGCCTAACAAGTTTGATGCCTGCAAAGTAGAGGTTATGCAGTATACTTTTAATTTTGAATTTGGTTCATCACAAAATGACTAGTAATTCAAGTGATAAAACCCTAACTTCATCTCTTCGATTCTCCCTACTCAAGAATGATCTCAAGGAGTTCTTGGACATTTTGGAAAGCTTGTAATGTTCTATATAACCCATCTTTGAATTGCTTTTGAATATTCCCCTTGGAACTATAATAAAAAGTTCCATGAATTTGGGTCAAAATCCTGACCAAATTAGGGCAAAAATTTCACTAAGTGTTTTGTTTCATGACCATATGTTCTTAAAATTATAACTTGATACCCAAGCACTTTTGGAAGAAGTTATGTGAATAAAAGTTGTAGATTGCATGGAGATACACAACTTTCATGTTGGAAGTCTCTCTTGAGTCATCTTGCATCATGGTGAAAATGTTGCTTAATGTTATGAAAAAATAAGAAATTTTCAACACTTAGAAAATTTTGTAAGTTTGGAAATTTGACTTTTCAAAATGAAATCTTGACTTTTTTGATTTCTTTATGAATAAGTTTCATATTTTGATGAATTGTAATCTTTGACATTTGAATTTGACCAAAAATTCAAAGTTTGACTTTACAGTATACAGTTGACTTTTGATCAGTTGACTGAAAATTCATCTGTCAATCCTTTGGACTTGAGAAATGTTTTGAGCCCTGTCATTAGGTCAAAATGATGCAATTGGAATCTTGAGATCATGATTTAAACCAATTGATCATTTGCTAGGTCAAAAATCAGAAATTGCCCTTTCCCAATCAAAGCCCTAATTTTGACCATTTTGCCATTTTGAAGATTTGATCAAATTTCTTGCGGAATTGTGGTACAAACTTGATCAAATGATATATATGAGTCTAAAATGTTGATGTGGATCCAAAATTATGAAGTTTGACTGTAAATTGACCATAGTTGACTTTTTCCCCAATACAGCTGACTTTTAGGTCAATTGCTCAATTGATTGAGCAAAAGTGTGATTCAAAGCTTGAAACTTGACATGAGTAATCTTGAGGGTCCATAATGATCCATGAAAATCATATGAGGCATTGGGAGTTCAAAAATCCTTGTGCAAACTCAAACCCTAATTTTGGTCATCAATGTTTAAGGAGGTGTCTTGAGCTGATCAAACCCTAGTGCAGTCTTGAGTCAAGGGAGATCTTGTGAGCAAATTCTTGATAAGTGAGAGGGAAAATTTTGGGGTACAACACATCCCATATTCATACACCATGGCATGTTCATACACATCACATACAATATAATCTCATTTACTTTGAGAACATCACAATGCATTTCATACATCATGACATTGCATATGACTAATTCTTTACCTTTTTCAGGGAAAGATCAAATCAACAAACACCGTTGACTACTTATGTGACCTGGTAGTCTTCCCAAAAGCCACGTGTAACAAAGGGCTATTTCAAAAATTTCCTCAGAAGGATATCCTCCAAAGATTTCCTCTGGTTCAGTCAGATCGACACTAAGATCTCTCTGATTTCCATTCCAGTTGAAGACACTGTGAAGCCTGGGTTTCGACCAGATAACAATATAAGGTGTTGCGAAGCCTGGAATATAACCAGATAGTAGTTCACTTCTTCAAACACACCGAATCCTGGATTTCGACCAGATAACAGTATAAGGTCCTGTGAAGCCTGGAATCCGACCAGATAGTAGTTCACCTCTTCAAAGACACTATGAAGCCTGGATTTCGACCAGATAATAGTATAAAGTGCTGCAAAGCCTGGAATCTGATCAAATAGCAGTTTACTCTGTCAGTTACTATGAAGCCTATATTCGACCGGATAGTAGTATACCTCAGATTCAAGTTGAAGCATGGACCCGACTAAATAATAACTTAATCTCTTCAAACAACAAAGTCTGGGTACGACCAAATAACAGTATAAGGTGCTGCAAAGCCTGGAATATGACCAGATAGTAGTTCACTTCTTCAAAGTCACTGAATCCTGGGTTTCGACCAGATAACAGTATAAAGAGCTGCGAAGCCTGGAATCCGACCAAATAGCAGTTTACCCTGTCAGTTACTATGAAGCCCGGAACCCGACCATATAATAGTCAATCAATAATTTAAGACATTATGAAGCCTGGATTTCGACTAGATAACAACATAAGGAGTTGCGAAACCTGGAATCCGACCAGATTGTAGTTTACTCTATCAGTTACTATGAAGCCTGGATTCGTCCGGATAGTAGTACACCTAAGACTCAAGTTGAAGCCTGGACTCGACTAGATAACAACTTAATTTCTTCAAACTGCAAAGCGTGGGTACAACCAGATAACAGTTTAATATCACTTCCCCAGTAAGTCACTGTGAAGCTAGGAGCATGACCAAATAATAGTTAGCCTTATTATCCTCAGCAAGACACTGTAAAGCCTGGATCCTAACCAGATAGCAGTTCACTTTCGTCTCTTCAAACAAATGATGACTCCCCAGTCGAGCAATGGACAACTAAAGATCCTAAAACTCTATGATCCAAGACATAGACCAACATTCCTTAGCGAAGTCCTCTCTAACAGCAAGAGCAGGAATTCCCACAAAGGAATATCCCATGAAATCAACATTCATCTGGATAGCATCTTTAAGCCCAACTCCGACGACTCTCTGTCATGTTCTGTGGATGGCATCTTTAAGCCCATCTCCGACGGTCTCCTGTCACCTTTTCCAAATAGCATATGTAAGCCCATTCCCAATATTATTCACCAGCAGTATCACTTTAGACGAGTGAAAATTTCTGGGCACTCTAGTGTTCAATTATCTTCCACCTTCAGATCACGAAAGGCAATCAAGCCAATCTACATCCTCAGGTTTAAGAAGATTGAACAGGGGCAACTGTTGTACCCCAAAATTTTCCCTCTCATGTTTTCCAAGGTCTTCCCCTACATGGTTGGTCACAAACCCTTTCCTAAAGGAAAGGAAATTTTTTGAGTGGTGTTTCTAAGGTGCCTTTTGATTGACATGGAAAATGCTTCGATTGGCATTATGGAAAAGCCCTTCGATTAGGCATGGATACAAGAACTTTCAATTGGCCTCATGATAATCCTTTCGGTTGGCCTCATGACAAGCCTTTCGATTGGCATGGTGTCAAGGCCTTCAATTGGCATTCTGAAATACCCTTTCATTTGGCACCCTGGCCCAGGCCTTTCAATTGACATGGTAAGGAATCCTTCGATTTAGCATCTCAAATAAGGCATCTTCGATTGGCAATTTAACAGGTACCCTTCGATTGGAATTGTGGCCAAGCCTTTCTATTGGCCTTGTAACAAGATCCTTCAATTGGAATTTCAACAAGGCCTTCGATTGGTATGGACAAAGGCCCTTCGATTGGCATTCCAAAAGGACCATTTGAAGAAGCTTTCAAAGGGTCCATTCGAAGAGCATTCAAAGGGTCCATTCGAAGAACATGAAAAGATCCATTCGAAGAAGCTTTCAAAGGGTCATTCGAAGGGGGCCATCAGTCCATTCGAAAGGGAGCATTCAAAGGAGGCCATCAGCCCATTCGAAAGGGAGCATTCGAAGGCCAGTTACATAACTTTCAAAATTCAAAAAAAGGAGACAAGATCCCATGTGTTTGGGCAACATTACAAATTCCTATTCATGGTTTTCAAACACAATCAAGGATGTTTAAACCTTTGCCTTCTTGTCCCCTCTACCCCCTCTATATAAACAGATCACAAGGGTTGCAAAAGAAAAGAGGACGAAAAAGTTGGAGAGACGCTGCCCAAAAAATCCACCAAAGATTGTCAAATATTCATAAGTAATCCAAGCCAAAGCAACCCTTCAGATCGAAGGTGCCCATGCACAAAAGTCCCCAATCAAAGTTGCACACATTCAAGAAGTGCCCAAATCGAAAGTTCAATCTACTGGTAAGATAGGTTAAAGTGTCCAACCTTATATTTGCATAGCACATCCATACTTGTTGTTACCTTCGATTTATCATCCTAGACAGGATAAAAGGCTAGGGTTTGACACCCAAGTCATGTTCTTCGTTTACTAACATTTGCTGCAGATTTAGCCTGAAAAGACCCAGCGCGTGCAGGATCGCAGGACCTGGGTTTCAATTCCCAAGTCCTGCGTTTTATTTTGCTAACGTACTTTTGCAGGTATATCATCCCAGATCGAATGAGATAACTTCTCTGGATCGAAGCCATAGCCTCCTAAATCGAAGAAGGCAACTCCCTTCTGGATCGAAAGAGACACTTCCTCCCTGGATCGAAAGAGGTTCCCTTTCCCCAGGATTGAAGGGCAACCCCCTTCCCTGGATTGAAGGCTATTCACGCCCACTCCCTAGCCCAATCAAAATAAGGCATCTCTCCTTAATCGAAGAGGCCATATCTCTTCCCCTTTGGATCAAAACCCCTCCTTCTTCACCCCAATCGAAGGATGCCTCATTGTACTCTTATTTTGCTTTTGTTTCTTTTCTTTGTTTTTTTTAGTTGACTATTTATCTTTTTTATTAACATTAAAATCAAAATCACAAAAAATATTAGGCTAGTCGTTTTTCCAACTAAATTAATTTTGTAAATAAATAAATTAATTATTTTAACATCTTTTTTCTTAAAATTAAAATTAAATAGACTTAGGCCTTATTTTCTTTTATACCAAAAACAACAAAAAGATTTTCTTTTACTTTACGCGTGTTTATTTAATTTCTTATTTTTACTATATTGTATCCGTTTACCGGATGTAATAGATTAAAATTAGGATATTTACTGCTTTATCCCCGTTATCCTTGTATAATGTAAATCCGCTCCCCAAAGCCTTGTAATAACGCATGATTTACAATTCCTGCACTTTAAATTCCTGTACATATATTAACTGTTTAGATGTATGATCTTGTCATGCAATCCTAGTTAGCATACATCTAAGCAGTTAATATATGTACAAGAATTTAAAGTGCGGGAATTGTAAATCCTACACTATTACAAGGCTTTGGGGAGGGGATTTACATTATGTAAGGATAACGGGGATAAAGCAGTAAATATCCTAATTTTAATCTATTACATCCGTTAAACGGATACAATAATAGTAAAAATACGAAATTAAATAAACACGCGCAAAGTAAAAGAAAATCTTTTTGTTGTTTTTGGTATAAAAGAAAATAAGGCCTAAGTCTATTTAATTTTAATTTTAAGAAAAAAGATGTTAAAATAATTAATTAATTAATTTAGAAAATTAATTTAGTTGAAAAAATAACTAGTCTAATATTTTTTGTGATTTTGATTTTGATGTTAGTTAAAAAGATAAATAGTCCACTAAAAAAATAAATAAAATAAACAAAAGCAAAATAAGAGTACAATGAGGCATCCTTCGATTGGGGTGAAGAAAGGGGGGGAGGGGGGTTTCGATCCAAAGGGGAAGATATATGGCCTTTTCGATTCAGGAGAGATGCCTTCTTTCGATTGGGCTAGGGAGTGGGTGTGAATAGCCTTCGATCCAGGGAAGGGGATTTCCCTTCGATCTTGGGGAAAGGGAACATCTTTCGATCTAGGGAGGAGGTGTCTCTTTCGATCCAGAAGGGAGTTGCCTTCTTCGATTCAGGAGGCTATGGCTTCGATCCATATAAGGTATCTCCTTCGATCTGGGATGCTATACCTGCAAAAGTACGTTAGCGAAATAAAGTGCAGGACCTGGGTATCGAAATCCAGGTCCTTCGATCCTGCGCGCTGGGTCTTTTCAGGCTAAATCTGCAGCAAATTTTAGCAAACAAAGAACATGACTTGTGTGTCAAACCCAAGCCTTTTGATCCTGTCTAGGATGAAAAATCGAAGGTAACAACAAGTATGGATGTTCTATGCAAATACAAGGTTGGACACTTTAACCTCTCTTACCAGTAGATTGAACTTTCGATTTGGACACTTCCTGAATGTGTGAAACTTTGATCTGGGAGTTCTGGGCGTGGGCACCTTCGATCTGAAGGGTTGCTTTGGCTTAGATTACTTATGAATGTTTGACAACCTTTGGTGGATTTTATGGGCAGCGTCTCTCCAACTTTTTCGTCCTCTTTTCTTTTGCAACACTTGTGATCTCTTTATATAGAAGGGGTAGAGAGGACAAGAAGACAAAGGTTTAAACATCCTTGATTGTGTTTGAAAGCCATGAATAGGAATTTGTAACGTTGGCAAAACACATGGGATCTTGTCTCCTTTTTTTTGAAATTTGAATGATATGTAACTGGCCTTCGAGTGCTCCCTTTCGAATGGGCTGATGACCTTCTTCGAATGCTCCCTTTCAAATGGGATGATGGCCTCCTTCGAATGACCCTTTGAAATATTCTTCGAATGGATCTTTGCATGTTCTTAGAATGGACCCTTTGAATGCTTTTCGAATGGACCCTTTGAAAGCTTCTTCATTTGGAATGCCAATTGAAGGGCCTTTGTCCATACCAATCGAAGGCCTTGTTGAAATGCCAATCGAACAATCTTGTTACAAGGCCAAACGAAAGGCTTGGCCATAATGCCAATCGAAGGGTACCTGTTAAAATGCCAATTGAAGCTGCCTTGTTTGAGATGCTAAATCGAAGGATTCCTTGCCATGTCAATCGAAAGGCTTGGCCCAGGGTGCCAAACGAATGGGTCTTTCAGAATGCCAATCGAAGGCCTTGACACCATGCCAATCAAAAGGCTTGTCATGAGGCCAATCGAAAGGCTTGTCACGAGGCCAATCGAAAGTCCTTGTATCCATGCCTAATCGAAGGGCTTGGCCATAATTCCAATCAAAGCATTTTCCATGCCAATCGAATGGCTCCTTAAAAACACCACTAAAAAATTTTCCTTTCCTTTAGGCAAGGGTTCGTGACCAACCATGTAGGGGAAGACCTTGGTAAACATGAAAGGGAAAATTTTGGGGTACAACAGTTGCCCCTGTTCAATCTTCTTAAACCTGAGGATGTATATTGGCTTGCTTGGCTTTCGTGATCTGAAGGTGGAAGATGATTGAACACTAGAGTGCCTAGAAATTTGCACTCGTCTGAAGTGATACTGCTAGTGAATAATATTGGGAATTGGATTACAGATGCCATTTGGAAAAGGTGACAGGAGACCGTCAGTGATGGGCTTAAAGATGCCATCTATAGAACATAACTAAGAGTCATCGGAGATGGGCTTAAAGATGCCATCCAGATGAATGTTGATTTCATGGGATATTCCTTTGTGGGAGTTCCTTCTCTTGCTGTTAGAGAGGACTCCACTGAGGAATGTTGGTCTCTGTCTTGGATCATAGAGTTTTAGGAGCTTTAGTTGTCCGTTGCTCTACTAGGGAGTCATAATTTGTTTGAAGAGACGGAAGTGAACTGCTATCTGGTTAGGATCTAGGGTTTATAGTGTCTTGATGAGAATAATAAGGCTAACTGTTATCTGGTCCTGCTCCAGGCTTCATAGGGACTTACTTGGGAAATGAGATTAAACTGTTATCTGGTCATACCATGCTTTGCAGTTTAATGAAATTAAGATGTTATCTGGTCGGGTCCAGGCTTCAACTTGAGTCTGAGGTGTACTACTATCCGGTCGAATCCAGGCTTCATAGTAACTAACAGAGTAAACTGCTATCTGGTCGAATTCCAGGATTCACAGCACCTTATGCTGTTATCTGGTTGAAATCCAGGCTTCACAGTGTCTTAAATTGTTGATTGAGTATTATCCGGTCGGGTTCTGGGCTTCATAGTAACTGACAGGGTAAACTGCTATCTGGTCGGATTCTAGGCTTTGCAACTCTTTATACCGTTATCTGGTCAAAACCTAGGCTTCACAATGTCTTTGAAGAAATGAACTACTATCTGGTTGGATTCCAGGCTTCACAATACCTTATACTGTTATCTGGTCGTACCCAGACTTTGCAGTTTGAAGAAATTAAGCTATTATCTGGTTGGGTCCAGGCTTCAACTTGAATCTGAGGTATACTACTACCCGGTCAAATCCAGGCTTCATAGTAACTGACAGAGTAAACTGTTATTTGGTCAGATTCCAGGCTTTGCAGCACTTTATACTGTTATCTGGTTGAAATCTAGGCTTCATAGTGTCTTTGAAGAGGTGAACTACTATCTGGTCGAATTCCAGGCTTCTCAACACCTTATACTGTTATCTGGTCGAAATCCAGGCTTCATAGTGTCTTTGAAGAAGTGAACTACTATTTGGTCAGATTCCAGGCTTCGTAGCACCTTATACCGTTATCTAGTCGAAACCCAGGCTCCATAGTGTCTTCAACTGGAATGGAAATCAGAGAGATCTTAGTGTCGATCTGACTGAACCCTGGGAAATCTTGGGAGGATATCCTTCTGAGGAAATTGCTGAAATAGCCCTTTGTTACACGTGGCTTTTGAGAAGACTATCAAGTCACATAAGTAGTCAACGGTGTTTATTTAATTGATCTTTCCCTGAAAAAGGTCAAGAATTAGTCATATGCAATGTCATGATGTATGAAATGCATTGTGATGTTCTCAAAGTAAATGAGATTATACTGTATGCGATGTGTATACACATGCCATGATGTATGAATATGGGATGTTATCGAGATGTTTCCCAGTCTAGGAAAATAAATCTCGTACTATTGCTGGAGAGTATCGGGAAGTTGAATCCTTCATTTCCGTTGGGGACGATGAATGAAGATGATTCGTTGGGGATTTCCTCTTTCTGTTTGAGGATAACCTGCTGGGGGTTGACTCTGCTTGGGAGTTGATTCTGCTTGAGAATTGATGCTGCTCGAGGATAACTCTATGGAGAGAGATGCTTGTTGGAAGATTCTGCTGCGGTAGAGAAATAAACCCTATTGGGGAATGAACTTCCGCAATTTGAGAAATAAACCCTACCTTGGAGGAGGTTTTATAACTGTTTGAAATGGGCTGGGGAAAACAGACTTTAGTTGGAGAAGGTAATCCCTGCTTGGGGAAGAAGAGGGAAAAACTCTGGTTGTTTCTGCTCTATGGGGAATATAGTTGTCACGGGATCATATGCTGAGGATACAATGATGACTTTGCATCAGGACGTTTCTACCCCTGTACCTGCTGGAGACTTTGTGGATGGATCTATGTCGTGATTGTACTTGAACATGTATTGAATGAGTGTCAGAATGACATCCGTCTTTGGATCGTATCTGAACTGTACTTGAAAGATGTGTTAAATGAGTGTTAGAATGACATCCGTCTCTGGATCATATCTGCACTATACTTGGAATCTGTGTTGGATGAGTGTCAGAATGACATCCGTCTCTGGATCGTATCTGCACTATACTTGAAACATGTGTTGGATGAGTGTCAGAATGACATCCGTATCTAGATCGTATCTGCACTGTACTTGAAACATGTGTTGAATGAGTGTCAGAATGACATCTGTCTCTGGATCGTATATGCACTGTACTTGAAACACGTGTTGGATGAGTGTCATAATGACATTCGTCACTGGATCATATTTGCACTGTACTTGAAACATGTGTTGAATGAGTATCAGAATGACACCCGTCTCTGGATCGTATCTGCACTGTACTTGAAATATGATTGAATGAGTGTCAGAATGACATTCGTCTCTGGATCTTATCTGTATTATACTTGAAAGATGGTCTGAATAATTATCAAGATGACATCCGTCTCTGGATCGTACCTGAACTGTTTCTAGGAGATAATCTGGACTAAGTATCAGGATGACATCTGTTTTGGATCGTACCTGAACTGTTGCTAGAAGATAGTCTGGAATAAGTATCAGGATGACATCTTTTTCTAGATCGTACCTGAATAGTTGCTAGGAGATAATATGGAATAAGTATCAGGATGACATCCGTTTTTGGATCGTACCTGACCCGTTTCTAGATGAGAATATGGAGTAAGTTTCAGGATGACATCCGTCTCTAGATCATACCTGAACTGTTTCGAGATGAAAATATGGAGTAAGTGTCAGGATAAAATTCGTATTTGGATCATACCTGAACAGTTTCTAGATGAGAATCTGGAGTAAGTGTCAGGATGACATGCATCTTTGGATCGTACCTGAACCGTTTCTAGATGAGAATCTGGAGTAAGTGTCAAGATGACATCCATTCTTGGATCGTACCTGAACCGTTTCTAGATGAGAATCTGGAGTAAGTGTCAGGATGACGTCCACCTTTGGATCGTACCTGAACCGTTTCTAGATGAGAATCTGGTTTATTCAGAATGTGTCTGTTGGAGAAGTGAAACTCTGTAATCCGCTTGGGGAATCCTGAGAAGCTTGGCGACTTCATTGAGGAATTTTCATTGGAGCAATAAATTGTAGATTTTGCTCTGTCGAGGGTATGAGAACACCTGGCATTAATAGGATGCATTCTAGGAACACGGTCGTGACCTTGTAGTAGAATGCCCCTGTCTCGATACCTGTTGTAGATAATATCAACCGAGGATTTTGTAGATGGTTTGACTATTATCCCAACTCTGGGAGTCCTTGTAGAATGAAGATCAGGGTAGTAAACCTTCTACTATTTAGACAAATGACAAGATGACGGGACGTAGTCGTACGCTTTAATCCCTAACCTTTGCCTGGACTGTCTTTTCAGAATTTCAGTCCACCGGGATACCCTTTTTTGCCCAAGCCGCCTTTTTAGGTTTTTGACTTGCCGGGTGTACAATTTTTTTTTTGTTTTTATCCCTAATTTTTGCCCAAACCCATTTTGGTTCGCCGGGATGCCCTTATTTTTGCCTAGGCCAGTCAACCTAGCGGGTCTTTGTTCATGCGTAGTATTTTCCGACTATGTCCATGTTCACCTGGTACGGAGAATTGTCACTATCCATAGTAGTAAGTGTTTCCACACTTCCAGAAGATGTTTATTTGATCGTACATGATTCGTTGTGGAAATTAAATGCCCAATTCCCCAAGTGGTTCAGATGGAGATCTGTCCTGGCTATTTGGCATTTTTGAGAGATTCCTTGAATCTTGACTTGACTGCTCCCAATGACGGACAATGATCATGCTGTGCCCCTTGGTTGGAAGTGTTTTTCCACTTGAGGTGAACCTTTTCATTGAGAAGGTTTTTATTCACTAGGTATTCGTCATGTGAACTTCTCTACTGTTGAATAAATAGTCATATGCAAACAATGATATTCAAATAATGCAAGGTTTATGTCTGTCTTGAAGTTTGAAAATTCATTTTTTTCAGTAAAACAAATTTAAAAAGATAGTGATATCACTCAGAATTTATAGCAAGTCCTACAGGAGTCAGGATACCTTTTGTAACAATATGCTTCCAAACTAACCTATGCTTTAGTTAGGACTTTTAAGGGTTGTGTCGTGTCCTAGTTCACGATTCAAGAAACAAAGGATAAAGGCTCAAATTTTATTTATACCCACCCGTTCTTCGTGATGTTCTTCAGTCCTATGCTCAGTTAATTGCGTGTTTAGATCCCGATTCAGTTTGACATCTTGTCCTTGATATTCTGGTGATGGTTCAGAAATTAAATGTTTGTCTGAGAAGGTAGTCATTTTTGTAACCTTTTATTTTGTTGAGGATTTGTAGGACCTCTTTTTTTTTATTATTTTGTAATCCCTGTCTTTTGCCTAAACTGTTTCTTTTATGATTACAGTCAGCGGGATACCCCCATTTTTTCTTAAGTCTCCTTCATAGGTTTTGACTTAGAGGGCTTTTATTTTGAGAGGTAATGACTTCCGGTTTTAATAATTATGTGGAACCATCACCGTCTTTTGATTTGGAAGGACGTCTTCAATGCCATTCTTCGTGTACGAAGCGGAAGGTTGTGACTGAATGCACGTCTGAATTAACTGAGAAAGCTACCCTGCCCCAGGTTATGATTAAGGGTTTTAATTTTTGTGAAAATAAAAACTCCTACTTCTTTGTCTCAAAGGAGTTGACTAGGGATTATCTTCCTTATAACTCCACAGTTTGGGATTTGAAACAACGCTTGTACATCGTCAGCAAGGTCTGTTCAAAAGCAAACTGTATGGATTATGGTATCGTTTTTGTCATCCTCCATCAAAAGTCTTAGAGCTTTTAATCAAGAGTTGAATATCACAAAAGGGAAGTAAGAAAGCAGTTCAATCATAGTGCAAACAAATTAATTCAAGACAAACATGAGCAATGCATTGATGAAATAACAAGGTTTGATATGAATAAATGTTCAAACAACCAAAAGAAAATTACAAATTGAAAATCCTAATGAACAAAAAGCCTTCTTGTCAGAACTTGTCACTTCAGATGGCTGCCTTGGAGGGATGACGGAAAAATTCCAGTTGACCATCTTGTGTGAATTCCAATGCCCTTTCATCAATCAGGTCTTGAATTTTGTATTTCAACGTCCAACAGCTATCACTGTCATGCCCTAGACTGTTGGAGTGATATGCACATATTGCATCAGGATTGTAAGTAGGAGCACAAGTATTAGGATTTCGAGGAGGATCCTTCAATGTGACCAAATTCAACTTCAACATGTGCTGTGGGACTCGCGACATCGGCATGTTGAGTTTGGAAAACTGCCTCTTGGGTGTATCCGGCTTACTCTGATTAACCTGTTGTTTTTGGCGAGGTTATTATTGGACCCGTGAGGTAGTAGAAATTTGGAAAGGTCCATCAACCTCTTGTCCTCTCGGTGGTTGATCAATGACTTTGTTCCACGCCTTGACTGCTTGCTTCATATGGTTGTATCCGTCTTGAGGAAGTTTGCTAATAAGGAGTCTTAACTCTTCTTGCCCCCGAGCCAAGATTTGGATAAGGGCCACCTGACTACTCATATGGATTCTCATCCTTTCCATTTCAGCTGACAGTTGTTCCAACTGGTCATCCTTATTGTCTTCAGGATTTTTCTTGGCTAGGTTCCCAGCGAGGAGTGCTTTCAACTCCTCCTGCACCTTGGATAGGTTTAGGAACATTTCCATGAACTGAGCCTCTTGAGTTGGGAGATCTCTGTTGTCTTGTTTGAGATCCATTGCTGAAATAAACAGTGAGAACATGAGAGACCTGTATTGGAGACTACCTGTTATGCAATGACATATATGATATGCGTATGCAATGTTTTCAAGGACTCGCGGGATAAACAAGAAGATGTCAGTAGTTGAAATTTGTAGCTTTGAAGATCTTCGTATTGTTGAAGGTCCCACAAGAGTCAAGATCACCATATCGAGTGGGTCATAGACCCTGACTCACATTGTCTTGTTTTGGTCTTTTGACGGCATTGGCTAGAGGAAAATAAATCCCCTTTCCCCTTGCTAGACATCTGATTTATCATAACCTGCATCACAAACCCTTGAGATCCTTGAAATGGTTAAGGAAATGTTGTGGCATGATGGCATGATGTGTATGCTATGCGCTAAGAAAAAGTGTAAGGTTATGTAAGCAAGTAAACCATGCATGGAATCCAAGTTATTGGATAATGACTGTAAACACATCCTGCAAGGAAATCATGTTGTCAGATGATAAAAACCTGCAAGTAGTTCAAGTTGAAGGCAAATAATTCACATAAACAGCCTTAGGTTTAGGCTTCCATGAGGTTTGTCGGTAAGTAACCTCTTGAATGTTTAGTTGGCTCAACCATTCCTATTAATAGTAACCGAGTTCTAAGGAGCCTCAATATCACTGACCTTTCCTTCAGAAATTCTTTCAGCTCCGCACCGAAGTATTGCGGCCAAAAAATCCTGAAAGTCCAGCCTCAGTGAGTGTAGTATCGAGTATCAACCAATCTTCGGTCAGAACCAAAGTAAGTTATCTCACTATTTCCTAATGGCTAGGATGAGCCAATTAAAGGTTCTAAAGGTCAGTTAATGCTTAGTGACATTATGAGGAAGCCTAATGTTATCCTTAACTTACTCAAGGAACATTAGTACAATCCAAAGCATCGCGCTATTGTATCCACCACTTCATCCGTATCGGTCTACACCGTACTGCCTCCATGGTTTATTGCTACTTACCTAATAAGGTGCCCCAGATCCGGGTGTAGGATCTTTTAGTAACAACCCAAGCAAACCCTTAAAGATAAAGCAAGAAAACACACAATAAAGCAATTTAATAATGAACTAACTCTAAGGTAAACCCCACTTTTTATATTCCCCAACAGAGTCGCTAGTTCTATGATACGGTGGCAGAACCGAAAGCTATATACTGGTTTTGCGTTTTTTATTCGCAAATGTGCGGTAAGCAAGAGTCGCCATCATATTTTATTTTATCCAACCAAGGAAAGGGTGAAAAGAACAGAAAAAGACCTTTTCGAGAGTTTTTTTGAGTAAGGGGGTAGATTATAGAAACGGAAGGTGTTAGCACCCTTTCCATCTGTGGTTTTCCACGGGCTCTTAGAGGTTTGCTTATTTTTTAAGATGATTTTGTGTTGTGTTTGAAAATGTTTTAAAAATTCCTTAGTACGGCGAACTTTGTAGTGGTTATCGGGATAGTAGATAACGTATACAAAGTGTTTGAAAAAGGTCTTTTGAAAAAGTAGTATTTGTGTGTAAGTGCAAAAATAGTTTGAGCAAACTTCTAACAGCTATCTACTTTTATACTTAAAAAGGTTGTTATTTTCCTCCTTATCCTTTAGATAACACTATCCTACTATTAGTGAGTATGTAGCCTTATCGTTGGATGTGAAGGGACATTCGAAGGGACGTTTTACAGTCATAAAGGCAATTTATGGAGACGCTTTAGCAATTCTATTTTAGGGACTAGATCATTTACCGAGAAGGAAACTGTAGGGTCATCAAGGGATTATGATCTTTTGATTTTACGGGTCTCTGCTAAAGCATTCCTACCTCATGACTGTTTTTTAAAGGAAACTATAGTGGGCATACCTTAGAGGTGTTTGTGTACAAGTGTGTTCAATTCAGTTATTTATCTTTAAACATTTAGGTGTTCTACCGTTTGTTTTCAGTTCTTGTCATGCAATCCTAGTTAGCATACATCTAAGCAGTTAATATATGTACAGGAATTTAAAGTGCAGGAATTGTAAATCCTACGCTATTACAAGGCTTTGGGGAGGGGATTTACATTATACAAGGATAACGGGGATAAAGTAGTAAATATCCTAATTTTAATCTATTACATCCGGTAAACTGATACAATAATAGTAAAAGTACGAAATTAAATAAACACACGCAAAGTAAAAGAAAATCTTTTTGTTGTTTTTGGTATAAAAGAAAATAAAGCCTAAGTCTATTTAATTTTAATTTTAAGAAAAAAGATGTTAAAATAATTAATTTATTTATTTACACAATTAATTTAGTTGGAAAAACAACTAGCCTAATATTTTTTGTGATTTTTATTTTAATGTTAATTAAAAAGATAAATAGTCCACTAAAAAAATAAAGAAAAGAAACAAAAGCAAAATAAGAGTACAATGAGGCAGCCTTCGATTGGGGTGAAGAAGGGGGATTTCAATCCAAAGGGGAAGAGATATGGCCTCTTCGATTCAGGAGAGATGCCTTCCTTCGATTGGGATAGGGAGTGGGTGTGAATAGCCTGCGATCCAGGGAAGGGGATTGCCCTTCGATCCTGGGGAAAGGGAACACCTTTCGATCCAGGGAGGAGGTGTCTCTTTTGATTCAGATGGGAGTTGCCTTCTTCAATTCAGGAGGCTATGGCTTCGATCCAGAGAAGTTATCTCCTTCAATCTGGGATGCTATACCTGCAAAAGTATGTTAGCGAAATAAAGTGCAGGACCTGGGTATCATAACCCAAGTCCTTTGATCCTACGCGCGTTGAGTCTTTTTAGGCTAAATCTACAGCAAATGTTAGCAAACGAAGAACATGACTTGGGTATCAAACCTAAGCCTTTTGATCCTGTCTAGGATGACAAAAACGAAGGTAGCAACAAGTATGGATGTGCTATGAAAATACAAGGTTGGACACTTTAACCTCTCTTACCAGTAGATTGAACTTTCGATTTGGTCACTTCCTGAATGTGTGCAACTTTGATTTGGGACATCTGGGCGTGGGCACCTTCGATCTGAAGGGTTGCTTTGGCTTGGATTACTTATGAATGTTTGACAACCTTTGGTGGATTTTGTGGGCAGCGTCTCTCCAACTTTTTCGTCCTCTTTTCTTTTGCAACACTTGTGATCTCTTTATATACAGGGGGTAGAGGGGACAAGAAGGTAAAGGTTTAAACAACCTTGATTGTGTTTGAAATCCATGAATAGGAATTTGTAACATTGGCCAAACACATGGGATCTTGTCACTTTTTTTTTGAATTTTGAATGATAAGTAACTGGCCTTCGAATGCTCCCTTTCGGATGGGCTGATGGCCTCCTTCGAATGCTCCCTTTTGAATGGGTTAATGGCCCCCTTCGAATGACCCTTTGAAAGCTTCTTCGAATGGATATTTGCATGTTCTTAGAATGGACCCTTTGAGTGCTCTTTGAATGGACCCTTTGAAATCTTCTTCGAATTGTCCTTTTAGAATGCCAATTGAAGGGCCTTTGTCCATACCAATTGAAGGCCTTATTGAAATTCCAATCGAAGGATCTTATTACAGGGCCAATCGAAAGGCTTGGCCACAATGCCAATCGAAGGGTACCTGTTAAAATGCCAATCGAAGCTTCCTTGTTTGAGATGCTAAATCGAAGGATTCCTTGCCATGTCAATTGAAACACGTGGCCCAGGGTGCGAAACGAAAGGGTCTTTCAGAATGCCAATCGAAGGCCTTGACACCATGCCAATCGAAAGGCTTTCCATGAGGCCAATCGAAAGGCTTGTCATGAGGCTAATCGAAAGGCCTTGTATCCATGCCTAATCGAAGGGCTTGGCCATAATGCCAATCAAAGCATTTTCCATGTCAATCAAAAGGCTCCTTAAAAACACCACTAAAAAATTTTCCTTTCCTTTAGACAAGGGTTTGTGACCAACCATGTAGGGGAAGACATCGGAAAACATGAGAGGGCAAATTTTGGGGTACAATATACGCCCACTTTGGTTTCCTTTAAAAAACAGTCATGAGAAAGGAATGCTTTAGCAGAGACCCGTAAAATCAAAAGATCATAGTCCCTCGATGACCCTATAGTTGCCTTCTCGGTAAAGGATCTAGTCCCTAAAACAGAATTGCTAAAGCGTCTCCATAAATTGCCTTTATGACTGTAAAACGTCCCTTCACATCCAATAATAAGGCTACGTACTCACTAATAGTAGTATAGCGTTGTCTAAAGGATAAGGAGGAAAAGAACAACCTTTTCGAGTACAAAAGTAGATAGCTGTTAGAAGTTTGCTCAAACTATTTTTGCACTTACACACAAAAACTACTTTTCAAAAGACATTTTTTCAAACACTTTGTATACATTCTCTACTATCCCAAGAAACATTACAAATTTCACCGTACTAAGGCATTTTTCAAAAAAATTTCAAACATAAGACAAAAGCATCTTGAAAAATGAGCAAACCTCTAAGAGTCCATGGAAAACCACGAATGGAAAGGGTGCTAACACCTTCCCTTTTCATAATCTACCCCTTACTCAGAAAACATCTTGAAAAGGTCTTTTTCTTTTCTTTTCACCCTTTCCCTTATTGGATAAAATAAAAGACGGTGGTGACTCTTTCTTACCGCACATTTGCGAACAAAAAATGCAAAACCAGTATATAAATGTCGGTTCTACCACCGTATCACAACTGTTATCTTGTTAGGTCCAGGTTTCAGCCATTCAAACTATTTTCTGGTTGGGTCCAAGTTTCACAGTAATTTGTTTGGATGGGATGAAGTTGAACTAGTATCTGGTCGGGTCCAAGCTTCATAGTAACTTGCTTTCAAGAGAAAGGAGTCAACTGTTATCTGGTCGGATTCCAGGTTTCGCAGTAACTTTCTAAGATGAATGAAGTTAATTGCTATCTGGTCAAATTCTAGGTTTCGTAGTAACTTAGGTGAAGTTAAACACTTATCTGGTCGGATTCCAGGCTTAACTTGCTAGAAAGATGAAGTTGAACTGTTATTTGGTCGGATTCCAAGCTTCGCAGTAACTTGCTTGGAGAAATGGAGTCAACTGTTATTTGGTCGGTTTCCAGGCTTCATAGTAACTTTCAGGGATAGCAATGACTCTGTTGGGGGATTGCAATGACTTTACCGGGGATTAAGGGTTTTGGTCCCTTGATATTAGTCTGAGAGGTAAACTCGAGCTGGGAAATTCGCAGTTTGTTGGGGAAATAAACTCGGTTAAAGAGAACATTTTGGGAACCTTCTAGGGAAGTGACTTCTTTTAGGTAGAACTCCACAAGGCTTCTTCTTTTAAGACCAACTTAGTTGGGGGAGAGTATATTCTAGAGATTGGAATTATAGAGAATACACTTTGTGAGGGATAACCCTGTTGAAATGATTCTGTGGGGGTATCCATGGAATTGTCCTTGTGGGGATTTGTAGACAACTTGAACTCTGTCTTCTCCCAGAGTCCTTATTAAATGTTGATCAGAGTGACAAATATTTTACTGATAGACAAAATGATGAAATAACAGGACATAGTTGTATGCTTTAATCCCTAACTTTTGCTTGGACCGCCCTTTCAAGTTTTCAGTCCAACGAGATACCCTTTTTTGCCCAAGCCGCCTTTTCAGGTTTTCGAATTGATGGGTGTACAATATTTTGCATATATATCCCTAATTTTTCCCAAATCTTTTGGTTCGCTGGGATGCCCTTATTTTTTCCTAGGTGGCTCTCTTTTATGCATAGTATTTTCTGACTATGTTCACGTGGAGAGTTGTCATTGTCTATGATAGCAAGTGTTGTAGAAATAACATAAAATGTTTGCTTGGTCGTACGTGCCCCTTTGCTTGAATCCATGTTCAATGCCCCAAGTGATTCAGATGGAGACCTTCCCCTTGCTATTCAGGATTTTATGAGAGATTTCTTGGAATCTCGACTTGACTGCCACTGATGAGTTGGATAATAACATGTCATGCCCCATTGACTATGGAGGGGTTGTCATTGGATTTGAAGTGACTTTGTTCATTGAGAGAATTTTCGTTCATAGGATGTTTGACGTGCAGATTTCTTTGTTGTCAAACAATTAGCTGTATGCAAACAACGGTATTCAAACAATGCAAAGTTTATGTTTGTCTTGAAGTTTCCGAAAATGCATTTTTAGAAATTAAAAGAATTTTGTATGAATATGAATTCAAACTCAAGATTTACAGTAAGTCTTACAGGGGTCAGGATACCTTTTGTAACAATATGCTTTTCGAACTAACCCATGCTTCAATTAGGAATTTTAAAGGGTTGTAGCGTGGCCTGGTTCACGGTTTAAGAAACAAAGGATAAGGCTCAAAGTTTATTTCTGCCCACTCGTTCTTCATGATGTTCTCCAGTCCTAAACTCAGTTAATTGTGCGTTTGAATTCATATTGAATCTGGAATGATATTTTGGTGATGGTTCAGATAAGTTAAGTTTATTGGAGAAGGAAGTCATTTTTGCAACATTTATCCGTTGTCAAGATTTGTAGAGACTTCTTTTTGATTTATTATCCCTAATTTTTTCCTGACTGTTTTTTTATTTTGAGACTACAGTCAGTGAGATGCCCCAGTTTTTCTTAAGTCTCCTTCGTAGGTTTTGACTCAGTGGGTTTTTATTTTTGAGATATAACGACTACCTATTTTACAGGGAACCATCACCGTATTTTTTTATTCAGGAGGATGTTTTTGTTGTGTACGAAGTGAAAGCTTAAGACTAAATACGCATTTGAATTAACTGAGAAACTATCCTTCCCCAGGCTATGATTAAAGGTTTCAATTTGTGCGAAAAATAAAATTCCTACTTCTTTGGCTCAAAGGGGTTGACTAGGGATTATCTTCCTTATAACTTCACTGTTTGGGGTTTGAAACAACGTCTGTACATCGTCAGCAAAGTCCTTCCAAAAGCATACTGTATAAGATTATGGTATTATTTTCGTCATCCTCCCTCTAAAGACTTAAAACTAGTAATCGAGAGTTGAATATCATACAAAAAGGAGTAAAATCATAGTTTTAGTGTAGTGAAAACGAATGTATTAACTCAAGATAAACATATTCAATTCATTAGTGAGAATAACCAAAGTCATACATAAAGATAAGTGTTTAAACAAACAAAGTAATTAAAATTGAAAATTTGAATGAACGAAGGCTTCTCCGCCTAAATTTCTCACTTCAGATGGTGTGTCTTTGAAGGGTGACCGAAAAACTCAATTTGACCATATTGTGCAAATTCCAACACTCTTTCATCGATCAAGTCTTGAATATTATATTTCAACATCCAACAACTATCAGTATCATGCCCCAGACTGTTGGAGTGATATTCATACCTTGCATCAGGATTGTAGTTCAGAGCAGAAGTATTAGGATTCTGAGGAGGATCCTTCAATGTGACCAAATTCATCTTCAACATGTGTTGCAAGTCTTGCGACATCGGCATGTTGAGTTTGGTATATTTCCTATTGGATGTGTCCTGCTTACGTCGACTACCCAGACGTTGTTGGAAAGGTTGTTGTTGGGCTCATGATGTAGCGGTAATTTGGAAAGGTCTACTATCCACCAAGCCAACTTCTGGTCTCATTGAGGGCTGATTAATAAATTGATTCCCAATTATAGTCGTTCGTCCCACATGATTGTATTCGTCTTGATGAAGTTTGTTGATGAGATTTCTCAAATCTTCTTGTCCCCGAGCTAAGTTTTGGATAAGAGTCATTTGTCCCAACATCTGAATTCTCATCATTGCCATCTGTTCTTGCAATTGTCTTATCTGGCCCTCCTTGTCGGCTTCAGGATTGTTATTGGTCATGCTCTCAATGAGAAGTGATTTCATTTCTTCTTTCCCCTTGGATAGATTCAGGAACAACTCTTGAAGCTGATCATTTTGGGTCTGAAGATCTTGGACAGTCTGCTCGAAAGCCATTTTTACTGAAATAAACAGTAAGCGGATAAGGAAACTTGTATGGGGAAAACTTGTCATGATATGATGCATAGTATGTGGATGTAATGTTTTCAAGGATCTCGCGGGGTAAACATAAGAAGATGTTATAAGTTGAATTTTTATTACAGCTTTGAAGAACTTTGTATCATTGAATGTCCTTCTACAAGAATCAAGCTCATTGTGTCGAGTGGGTCATAGCCCTTGACTCATGCTACCTTGCTTTGGTTTTTGACAACATTTGGCTAGAGGAAAATAAATCATCTTGCCTCTTGATAACCCTCCATCACAAACCCTTGAGACCCTTGAAATGGTTATTAAAAATGTTAAGGTATGATGTCGCGATGTTATGTACAAATAATCATATACGAGCACACAAGAAAGTCCTTAGGTTTAGGCTTGCATGGGGATTATAGGCAAGTACCCTCTTTGAAAGTGTTGGTGTTTGTTTTGAAAATAGCAAGGATGTTTTTGTTTTGAAATGGAGAAAGTAACTAGGAACATTCTACCTACTAAAAAGTATTTCATGTTCATTTCCTCTTTCCTTTGACATTGTTATCTTACCGTTGATTTGGTAAGTAACCCTATCTTTGGATGTAAAAGGGACGAGAAAGGATCATCGTATTGCTATGATTAGAAATGTTGTAAGATCTCTTAGCATTCTCTTTAAGGTACTAAGATCATTTTGAAAGGCAACATAGATAGCGTCATCGAGGGACTATGATCTTGTATTTTGTATGTTTTTGCTAAGATACCTCACATGTGTAATATGGCCATTTTGTAAGGCAACAAAGTGGATTTACCCTAGGGGTGCTTGTGTGCAAGTGTATTGATTTACATGCTTGATTTGTCTTTGATTAGGGTTTACTACTTGTTGGTTTTAGTCTTTCCATACAAAACCCTAATTACTAGCATTTGTATATAAAGCGATAAATTGCAGAATTTAAAATTACTATGCTATTACATCATTTAGGGGAGGGGGTGTACAAATTAAAAATGGGGAATATTGCAAGAAAATAAATCTAAATAATTATTACAACCATATTGAATTTTTGAATAAATGTACAAAGTAAATAAGTAAAAATGCAAGAATATAAAATGTAAGAAGAAATATGATTTTTGGTTTGGTTTTTTATGAAAAGGTTTTTTTTAACCTAATTAAATAAAATAATTAACTAAGAAATAAGAAAATTCATATTAAATTAGTAAACTAAATTAATTTAAAGAAAACAAGTTTTTTAGGGTTTTTGTGAATTTAATAAAAATAGTTAAATAAAAATCCTAAATTCCAAATTTATTTTTATTTACAAAATAATATAAATAAAAGTTAAATTATCTAAGTATTAAAAAAAATTAAATAAAATGTTTTTGTTCTTTTATTTTTGTAAAGAAAAATAAAATGTATAAGTATTTTTTAAATATACAAATAAATAAATAAAATATTTTGGAGTTTTTTATTAATAAAAATGATAATAATGATAATAATAGTAATAACAAAAATAATAAAGAAAAATATGAAATAAAAAATAAAATGATGGGAAATTAAATAAAAATGGAAAATAAAATAATGGCCCAAGGGTGTGAATAACAAGGCAGGGGGTCAGAAGTAGCAAAAAATAAAGTCCAAAGAGGGGGGGGGGGGGGGGGGGGGGAAGCACTGCACTTTAACCACTGGTGTGGTGATACATCCGTTAACTTATGCAAAACAACAAATATATAACAAAAATTGCTTCATGAAAACAACTTCATCTTCAACCTCTGCCCGGACCACTTGCATCTTGTTCATTTCTCATCCATTTGCAAAACTGTAAACATGAAACTTGTGGAAAATTTCACCACGATCCAGAAATGTAATTAACTAAAGCTATAGATAAAAAATGAGCATGAATTTTGAATGGTACCAAATTCTGACCTAACTTTTCCAGGATGTTCAGATTCAAAATTCTAACTACTTAAGCAATATAAATGAAATCTAAAGATATGGTTAGCTTCAGGACAATGATACCTACATTTCTTATTCACAAATAAACCATTAATGATGCTTGTATGAAGAGTTCAAAGGTCAGAAAACTCACCTTGCAAGATGGTATCGTGTTTTGAGTTTGAGCAGCTTTTAGTGAGTTCCAATGATTGGATTAGCTTCCTCAAGTTCCCAGGAAGCTAATGTGATGCTTAGCTTGGACTGAAAGTGCCTGGGGAGTTCTGGAGAAGTCAAGGTGCAAGGTGCTGTTTTTGAAAATGGTGGATGATGATGGAGGTGTTACAGTGGTGTTGGAATTGTTTGTGTATGTTATTTAGAAGCTTTTGAAAGTAAAAGGCCAAGAAACGCACGAGCAAATTTGGAGATTAGATTCAAAACTAAGAAATGACATGTTTTGAGGTGTTTTTGGTGATTATGTGTTTGAGAGAGTTTCAGGGCTTTAGCATGCGTGTGTTTTCTTGCCAATGACTTGTGTATGTATAAGCAAAAGGTTGAAGAGGTTTTGCACAAAGGATTTCTGAGTTATAGAGTTATGGCTAAGTTGCTTGATTTTGAAGAAAAGTGAATGTATGGTTCCAAGATGAAGTACAAGCATGGGCTGAGTGATTGTAAGGTTTGAGACAAACTTCTCTTGAGTTATAGGACGTGTATGATCAGAAGAAAATAATTGCAAGGCTCAAGAACAAGTTTTGTGCATAAAGCTACTTTTTCAAAATGGCATTGTGCACTTTCTTCCTAAAATGGATATAAAGCACGTCATTGCATTGAATACTTGAGTTGAGACCTCTAACAGCTGTGCAAGTAATTAATTATGGAGTTCCTAACAAGTTTGAGGCCTGCAAAGCAAAGATTATGCAGCATAGGTTTGAGATTTGAATTTTGTTCATCACAAAATTTGCCTTGTAAAACAACTTGAAACCCTAACTTCCGACCTTCGATTCTCCTTGCTCACAAATGATCTCAAGGAGTTCTTAGACATTTTTGAAAGCTTGTAATATGCTCTAAAACCCCTATTTGAATAACTTTTTAAAATTACCCTTGGAACTAGGTGAAACTTGGGTCAGAAGTTAGGTCAAAATCCTGACCAAAAATGTTCAAAATTTCACTAAGTGTTTAGTTTCAAGACTATGACTTCATGAATTAGTGACGTGAGATCCAAGCACTTTTAGAAGAAGTTTTGTAAATAAATTTTGTAGATATCATGGATATCTACAACTTTCATTTTGAAAGTATATTTTCAATCATCTTGCATCATGGTGAAATATTTGCTCAAAGTTGTGAAAAAACATGAAGTTTTCAACACTTAGAAATATTTCTAAGTTTGAAAACTTTGACTTTTCAAAATGAAATCTTGACTTTTTGATTTCTTGATGAATAAGTTTCATATTTTGACATGTTTTGATGAATTGTGATCTTTGACACTTGATTTTGACCAAAAAGTCAAAGTTTGACTTTTCAATGTATAGTTGACTTTTGATCAGTTGACTGAAAATCCAATTGATCTTGAGCAATGTTTTGAGTCATGCCATTTGGTCAAAATGATTCAATTGAACTCTTGAGATCATACCTCAAACCAATTAACCATTTGCTAGGTCAAAAATCAGAAATTGCCCTTTCTCAGTCAAAACCCTAATTTTGACCATTTTGCCCTTTTGATGATTTGATCAAATTTCTTGAGGAATTATGGTCCAAACTTGATCAAATGATGCATATGAGTTTATAATGTTGATGTGTGTTAAAAAATTATGAAGTTTGACTGTAAATTGACCACAATTGACTTTTTCCGTAATACAGCTGATTTTTAGGTCAACTGCTCAATTGACTGAGCAAAAATGTGATTCAAGGCTTGAAACTTGACATGAGAAATCTTGGGGGTCCATAATGATCCATGAAAGTAATATGAGGCATTGAAAGTTCAATTATCCTTGTGCAATCTCAAACCCTAATTTTAGTCATCAGTGCTTAAGGAGGTGTCTTGAGCTGATCAATCCTTGTGCAATCTTGAACCCAAGGAGATCTTGTGAGATAATATTTAATAAATGAGAGGGAACATTTTTGTGGTACAACAGACATGGAGAAGAAGTACATCGTGTTAAGGGCTTCAAGTTCCAAGTCTTCCACCATAGATTCAAGTGGAAGTAACTCAAGTAATGGAGATGAAAGTCTCGATGAAGATTTAGGTTTATTCGTAAGGAAGTACAATAAATATCTTCAGAAGAATGAAATTCAACATCCGAACAAGAATATCATTGACTATAGAAGGCAAGCTAAGCTAAATAAACCTTTTGAAAGCAAAAGAGATAAGTAAAATGGATCTTTTTACAATCGTGGGAAACCCGGTCATTATAAACTAGATTGTCCCTTGTTCAAGAAAGACAAAGTATGAAACAAGTTTCAAAAGAAGCCGAATAAAGCTAGAAGAGCTTGCATTGCTTGGGATAATGATAATGATTCATCAAAAAAATATGAATCTAGTGATGAAGAAGAAAAATAAAACTTGTGTCTTATGGCTCATCATAAAAAGAAAAAGAATGTAAGTCACTCTAAATATGACTATGTTGATGATATGTCTTATATTGAATTACTAAATACCTTTAATACTCTACATCACGAGGCTAAGGAAGCTTTCAAATGCTTAGCCTCAAATAAAAAGATTTTCAAATACCTTGAGCATAAAGTTTCCAAATCCGAAAAGGACTTGGAAACTATCAAGGCATCCACGATAGAGAGTATCAAAGACAAAAATGAATTTGACAAGACCTCTTGGCAATATTGGCATGAATGTGAAACTTTTCACATTTGGAAAAAAGATACTAAAGTTCTTAAAGCCAAATTAGAAAAGGCCTTATAACCCAAAATTACGTTTTATATTGATCGTTCAAACTTCAGAAAAAGCATGATTAATCCCTATAAAAATATTCTTATCAAATAAGAGATCAATCAAGCAAAAGTAAATCCTATCAAGACTCAGCTTGTCTATATTGTTGCAAAGAGGGACACACCATTAAAAATGTTGATTTAGAAGATTTTTGGTACCTAAAGGCATTTTCAAATGGTCTCCCAAAGAAAACCCATGTTTCACTCACACACAAGGACCCAATAAAAATTGGGTACCTATTTCCTTTGTTTGATTTTGTAGGTGGAATGTCTTGAGACTACGGAGAGAAGATAGTTTCTCGACAGTGGGTGCTCAAGACATATGACGGGTGACATTTCCATAGTCTTTGACTTTGTGGCTAAGAAGAAGGGTTTTGTAACCTATGGTGATAACAACAAGGGAGCTATACTCAGAAAAGGTAGTGTAGGTAATCCCTCTTCTACTACTATCTCAGATGTCCTTTTAGTTGAGGGTCTTAAACACAATCTCATTAGTATTAATTAATTATACGACAAAGGATATAAAGTTTACTTTTCAAAAGATTGCTGCTTAATTGAAAGTAGTGATAAGGAACTTGTGTTTAATGGCTTGAGGGTTAATAATGTATATATGCTTGACTTGAATGAAGTATCTTTGACCGATGCATAATGTCTTGTCTCCATGAATGAAGACTCATGGCTTTGGCATAGGCGATTAACACATGTCAATTATGACTTGCTAAACAAAATTGTATCAAAAGATATAGTTGTTGGTTTTCCCAAAATACAATTTTCTAAGGATCACTTATGTGATGCATGTTAGATGGGTAAACAAACAAAAATTTCCTTTAAATCTAAAAAGATTATCTCTACAACTAAGCCACTCGAACTTCTCCACATGGATCTTTTTGGACCATCTAGAATAAAAAGTCAAGGTGGTAATTATCATGGTTTTGTTATAGTATATGATTTCTCTAGATTTTGTTGGACAATTTTCTTAGCTAGCAAAAGTGACACCTTTTCTGCGTTTGAAATATTTGCTGAGATGTTCCAAAACAAGTTAAACACTAAAATTGTTACAATCCGAAGCGATCGTGGAGGTAAATTTGAAAACCATCTCTTTGAGGAATTTTGTGAAAAACATGGCATTGATCATAATTTTTCCGCACCACGCACTCCATAACAAAATGGAAAAGTGGAACGCAAAAAGTGTGTTTTAAAAGAAATCAGAAGAACTATGATCAATGAACATGCCCCTCCTAAGTATTTTTGGGCCGGTGCCATAAGCACGGCTTGTTATGTTTAGAATAGGATCCTAATCCATCCAATTCTAAACAAAACTCCTTATGAACTGCTAAAAGGAAGAAAGCTTAATATTTCACACCTTCACATTTTCGGATGTAAATGTTTTATGTTTAACAATGGAAAGGAAAATCTTGGTAAGTTTGATTCAAAAGCAGATGAAGGTATCTTTCTTGGATACTCTCAATCTAGTAAAGCTTATAGAGTATTTAATAAAAGGTTACAAATTATTGAGGAATCCGTGCATGTATCTTTTGATGAATCTTGTCTGAGATCGGTCGGAAAAGGTATTGTATTTGATGGTGCAGGTGTATCTTCCGAAAATATACTTAATGATCCGGATGTTGAAAGAAATGAATAATTCCCCATTGGAATGTGAATCTATCAAAGAAAAAGATCTAGATACTAAAAGCAATGAAAATGATCTCCCATTGGAATGAAAAACTTTCAATGATCATCCCATCGACAATATCCTTGGAGATATCATAAAAGGAGTCACTACACGGTCCAAGATATGTAACTTCTGTTATCATTTTGCTTTCGTCTCACAAGTTGAATCTAAAAACTCCAAAGACGCTTTACTCGATAAACATTGGTTTTTAGCTATGCAAGATGAGCTAAACTAATTCAAGAGAAATGAGGTTTGGGATCTTGTCCCTCCTTCGTGAGACCATCGTGTAATCAAGACTAAATGGGTGTTTAGGAACAAATTGGATGAAAATGGAATAATAACTTGCAACAAGGCTCACCTTGTTGCTCAGGGGTATAACCAAGAGAAGGGCATCGACTATGAGGAAACTTAAGCACCGGTCGGCCAACTTGAGGCTATACGCCTTTTTCTTGCCTTTGCATGTTCACAAAACTTCAAGTTATATCAAATGGATGTTAAGAGTTCTTTTCTAAATTTCTATATTAATGAAGAAGTGTATGTATCTCAACCTCCCGGATCTGAAAACTTTGAGTATCTAAACCATGTTTACAAATTAAAATGTGCTTTATAAGGTCTCAAACAAGCCCCTAGGGCTTGGTATGAACGACTTAGCAAGTTTTTGTTAGAACAATGATTCTCAAGAGGAAAGGTTGATACAACTCTTTTTATTAAGCGCCAAGGAAAACATTCAATTTTAGTACAAGTTTATGTAGATGATATTATATTTGGTTCTACGAATACATCTTTGGTCAAGGAGTTTTCTAAGTTGATGAAGGGAGAATTTGAAATGAGTATGATGGTTGAATTAAAGTACTTTCTTGGGCTTCAAATTAATCAACTTGAGTAAGGAACTTTTGTGAGTCAAACCAAGTATTGTCAAGAACTATTAAAGCGCTTCGACATGACTAAATCAAAATTCATTGACACTTCAATACCTACCGCTGTTAATCTTGATCGTGACGAACATGGTAAGTCGGTTGATGTAAAAAGGTATAGAGGTATGATCGATTCCCTTCTTTACGTTACTTCTTCTCGGAACCGACATTATGTTTAGTATATGTATGTGTGCTAGGTATCAATAATATCCCAAGGAGTTACATTTAAAAGCCATTAAGCGCATACTTAGGTATCTTTGTGGTACGACTAAGTATGGGTTATGGTCCTCTAAGGGTTGTGATTGCTCTTTGGTTAGTTATTTTGATTCCGAATTTTCCGGTAGCAAGTTAGATAAGAAAATTACTAGTGGTACGTGTCATTTCTTTTAAAATTCCTTAGTAAGTTGGCATAGCAAGAAACAAGTTTTCGTTGCTTTGTCAACTGCCGAGGCGGAATATATCACAACTAGTAATTATTGTGTCCAAATTTTATGGTTAAAACAACAATGACTTGATTTTGATGTTAAACTCGATCATATTCCGATATTTTGTGATAACACTAGTGCTATAAACCTAACCAAAAACCCGGTTTTACATTCGCGCACAAAACATATTGAGATTAGGCATCACTTCCTTAGGGATCATGTAGAAAAAGGTGACTTCGTATTTGAGCATGTTGATAGCATAAATCAACTTGCAGATATTTTCTCAAACCCTCTTGCGACCGAGCCTTTCTTCCACATCCGAAGGGAACTTGGTGTTCTCGATATTTCAGATAGGTTGCAACTGCATTAGTTGCACTGCTCTTATTTATCTTGTATTCTCACGAGTTATATACACTCTTATATCAAGTTACTTGTGAGGGAAAATTATCATCCCGAATCATATAGGTAATATCATTCTAACTCTAACTCTATTTTTGATAACTCTATTCTTGAAAATTCTTAATTCCTTGTGATAAGTGCTTTTCAATCTTTGTGATGTGTGATCTATGCTTAGGTAGTTATTTATGTTTTATTATGTCCTAAAATTCTTGAGTATGTGCAAAATTGAAAAATAAGCATGCTTAGGTCGACCTATGACTGAGAACCGTCGATGCATACTGGAACTTATATTTCTCAAAATTTTGCTTCTATGAGTCGATGTATGACTTGCATAGGTCGACGCATCGCACACTATTCTAACCAATGACCTTAGAACTTCTATGTGACATGTATGCTTTATATTATCATCTCTACTCATTCACTACCATTACTCCCTTTTCCCAAATCCTTCTCAAAAACCCTAAAATCCTCTTTTACTCAAAAATCTCAAACTCCTCAAGCTTTCTTCCATGGCTTCATCAAGACCCACAAAGAGAAGATTGGTTAAAGATAGTTCCTCATCTCTACAAAATTCTGATTCGGTAACTGCTTTATCTCTACTCTCTGATGATTTGCTTGACTCTTATTCAAAGAACTTTAGTAAAATAAAAATAATCAAGCAATTTGTAGTGTACAAGCAAACCCTAGGTAGGTTGAATCTACCACATGTTGTTGAGCTTTTAAGATTTCAGAAACTAGGGGTCTTTCTAGAGTGTGATACTGCTTATAATGAAGAGTTGATCAAGATGTTCTATAATGGTATTCAAGGTAATTTTGATGGAAGCACTTTTAAATATAAGATGAACAACAAAGTTTACACTGTTAACTCTGAAATTTAGACAGAATTTGAATTGTTTCCTCCAAGTCCGATTGCAATAAAAATTACTAATACCAATATCTTTGAGGAATATGACTTTAAGCTTGCTCTGAACTCTATGCTGAAACAGCCATACTCTAAAAACATTGTAAATAGCACCTTATTTCCAAAGTCGGTCATATCTGGTGCATTGAAGGCGCTTGACCGTATTCTGCAATGAATTGTTTCTCGCATCATTCGCCCTAAGAGGGGTAGATATTTAAGATTTGATCAGCCAGAGGTACACTTGATTTATGATATCAAGAATAAAATGAGGAAAAAATGGCCTCAATACATTACAAGTAGAATGTATAGGGATACACTTCCTTTATTCAACATGTCCTTAACAAGGCCGCTATTGGTGTTCCTGGTATTCCCTTTATTAGAATATCAACCGATCAAGAGTTCACTCAGAAAACTTTGACTATTATGGGTCACCATTGGGATGCGAGTCAGCAAAGATATATGTATGTGATAAGAAGTAATAGCGTAAGCTTGCAACATGAAGATGATAGTGAGAAGGAACAAGATGAAGATAATGAGGAAAGTGAAAATTGTTCCGCCATGAATGAAGATGAAGTCACAGGTGGAAACAATGCTAACATTCTGAACCTGCTTGAGTCTATGCGCCTTCAACAGGAGGAGAACTCCTCACTTGTGAATGAGAGGCTTCCCACTCTATCAAACCGTGTCAGAGTACACAGTGAACAATTTGCCACTTATTCTACCATTCAGGATCAAAGATATAATACTTTGTATGGGATGATGGAGTCTCAAGAAAACAACTTCACCAACTTCACCAACAATTTCATGCAACACTTCACTTTTAACCAACAATCAAATCCTCCACCACAACAAGGAAATGAGAGTGATGAAAATTGATTTTTTTGTACTTTGCAAATTTCATGAATTTTAGCTAGTATTCGTTGTTTAATTATTTTTTATTATGACTTACTTTGTGCTTGTCTTCCTTTGAACACTGGCTTGTAACCATACTATATGATTGGTGTCTATTTATTTTCTATTCCCTTCTCTAACATCTCTTAATGTGATTGTTTGTTAGAGTTATTAATTGCCAAAGTAGATAATGATCTAACCTTGCTTATATTGATTATTGTTACCTTAACAAGTTGTATTGACTTTTTTTGATATTGTCAAAGGGGAGAAGCATGTGGAAGTCAAGAACAGATGACATGAAAACCAATATTAAACTAAAGGGTGAACATAGATAGGGGAGAAACTCCAAGATTAACATTCCAGATACATGGTGCTAAGGACAAGTTTTGACATCATAAAAAAGGGGGAGTATGTGAGGGCAAGATTTCAATGATGTCAAAACCATGCTAGAAATGTTTCTAGATGATATGGTGGACAAAGTAGCATGAAAAGTCTTCAAGAATTGGTATTTTTGAAAATTTATATTCTCTAACTCGACTCAAAGAAATCTCATGTCGACGCATGATTAAAAGTTGCTCCTTTGGGAAGTCTCGGGTTTGCTCACATCGATTATGTGGTCGACTCATTCTGGAAGGAATGTTTAGGAACTATGCATCGACACATACCCCTGGAGCGGTCAACACATGGATCTTGCACTCTGTCATGTGGCACCTTCTGGAATGCTCAAGTCGAGTCATCCTTCTGCATAGGTCGACGCGTAGATCGTGAGCACTGTCATATGGAACCTTCGGGAATGCTCAGGTCGAGTCACCTCTTTTGCATAGGTCGACGCATGGCTTGTACACACTGCCATATGGCATTTACGGGAATGCTCAGGTCGAGTCCCCTCTCACATAGTTCGACCGCTCGCTCGTAAAAACTATTTTTTAGGCTATTAGTTTGAGTCTTGACCATATATAACATATATATACTTGTTTGGTTATTTCATTTAGTTTTCAACAAGAAAAGTGAAATAGATACACAAGGTATTCATCATCTTCAACCTCTCACTCATCCATTGACAACTACACATAATATTTTTTGTCGATCAAGGTGCGAAACGTGTGTTGACAACGTCAAAAGTAGAAGATTGCAATCTTGTTCGAGTTGAGTAATTATGGGTTTTTCTTGAATAAAATCTGAGGGTTTTGTCCTCTAAGATCATTGGGATTTAGGGGGTTTTGACAAATCTTTGCTTCATCAAATTCAGCCATGCTTAAGGGATTGAGGAACTGTAGGTTCGCTCAACAATGTAGCTACAACCAGAGGTTTATTGAAGAATGGTGACATACTTGATTCAAATCGAATCAAGGGAAGAAATGAGCTTAGTTTTCAATTCAACATATTGGGTTTGAATTGTGGTGACTATTTTCTATCTCTTGTATAAACTTTGAAATCATAATAGAAATTATCCTAATTCTAAATTCTAGAATTAGGGGCAGACGTACCCCACACGAGGACGACAGGGGGATCTGCCTTAAAAAATCGCGTATAGTTTTTCTTTCTCGCTCTTTATCGTTTATTTGCAATAATCTGAAAATTTGCTCTTGTGGTTCCAATTTTCCTGATTAGTAGTGCAATAGAACTGTTACTAAATACTATAGTAATCACATTGATTGCTATAATTGATTTCAACACTACAAATTAAGGAAGATTGGACTTGGTGAAATTAAGCACACCAAGTGTTCAATAAAAGTCCAAAAGTGAAAATTTGTGTATTTTCTTCTCAACATTTAATTGGAAGTAATAGACAATAGTTAAAGAGTATAAGTGATCAATTATATTGAGTTAAGTGTTAATAATTCTCATTGATTCACTCCATTTGGTTTTTCGCATATCTGGTCTTTTCAATAGAGGATCGTTTTAGACGAGTGTATCCTGGTAGCTTTCACTGTGCTTCAAGTTTTTCTTAAAAAATGATTTTAAAAATCACGGTATCTATTCAACCCCCCTTCTAGATACGTCCTATCGTCTAACACCTTTTTCCATTAAAAACTCCAAAAACAATTTCTTTTCTCTTATATTATTCTTGCACATTTTATTATTTTACACTAACATTTATGTATATGGTTTGTAATAGATAATTAGGACTTTTATTGCTTTCCTCCCCTTATTCACAAAATTTTACTCCCCATTTCCAAAGCATTGTAATAGCGCAGGAAATTTAAATTATGCAATTTATCGCTTTCCTTATTATTGTTAGTAATTAGGGTTTGTATGACATGATATTAAAATCAAACATCAGACAACCCTAATCCAAAACAAATAATTGAATCAAACACACTTTTCACACATACACCTCTTGGGTAATCTCACATGTTGCCTCGGATAAAAACAGTCATGTCCCTCGAATGTGAGATGTTTTGGAAAAGACCCTCGATTAAAAGATCATAGTCCCCCGGTGACCCTTCAATGTTTCCTTAGGTAAACGATCTTAGTCCCTTATGACAATTGCTAAAATATCTTACAAGTTGCCTCCTATGACTGTACGACGACCCACGCCCGCGCCTCACATCCAATGTTATGGCTCTCTACCAATCAACGGTAGATAAGCACTATCTAAAGGAGGAGGAAAAGAATAAGGATTTTTGAGTAGGTAGATTGCTCTTAATTGCTTGCTCACAAACAAAACCATTTGCACCTCACAGTTTCAAAACATTTTCAAAACAAACATTTTGTATACATTCTAAACGATATGAGAATCATTACAAAATTTCCTACTTTGGCATTTTCGAAACATCTTTCCGAAATACCACTTTTTACAAATAATTCAAAACCAACAATTTGTATACATTCTTAACGATATGAGAATCATTGAAAAGTTTGCCAAATTTAGGCGTTTTCAAAATATTTTGAAACTTATAGAAACACAAAGCATATTTTAGCAATCAAGCAATTAAGAGCCCGTAGATAACTACGGATGAAAATGGTGCTAACACCTTTTCTTTTCATAACCTACCCCCCAAAATAAAGAAAAATTCTCAAAAGGTCTTTCCTGTTCTTTTCACCCTTTCCTTTATTGGATAAAAGAAAATTCGGTGACGACTCTTGTTATCCGCAACATTTACGATAAAACGGAAAACACCCAAGTCAGTTCTCCCACCGTATTATAGAACTGACGACTCTATTAGGGAATAATTTAAAAGTGGGGTTACCTTAAGAGCTAGATCACCTTTATTTGCTTTATTTGTTTGCTTTACATTTGTGGGTTATGCTTGGGTTTATTACTTGTAAAGATCCTATACCTGGATCTGGGGCATATTAGGTAAGTATAAATAGATCGTGGGGACTATGTGGCGTATACCGACATGGTTGAAGCGATGGCTATGTTAGTGTGACACATTTGTGGGTACGATGTCTCTTGAGTTAAATCAAGGAGAATACGGGGCCGCTGAGTGGTGTCATGAGGCACTAACTGACCGTAGAACCTTAGTTGAACAACTTGGCCATTAGAAAGTAGTGAGGTATCCGGATTTGGTGCAGACTAAATTTGGTTGATACTCGATACTACACTCATTGAGATTGTAATTTCAGGATATTTCGGTTGCGAAAACAGATTGCTTGTGCTGAAACAATGCCCAATGAAGAAAGATCAGTGATATTGAGATTCCTTAGAACTCAATTACTTCTTTTATGACAGGTTAAACCAACTAAAACCTCAAGGGGGTATTTACCTACAAACTCCATACAAGCATTTGAACCTAAGGTTAATTGTGTGAGTTGGTTGAATTTATGATCTGACAACTTGAACTCCTTGCAGGGTTTGTCTATATTCATTATCTAACAAAATTGAATTCCTTGCAGGATTTGTTTGTACTCATTATCTAATAACCTAGACTTTTGGCAAAACTTACTTGTCTTCACCACCTTACACTTTTTCTTGGTGCATAACATACACATCATAACATCATACCATATCATTCTTACTGACCAATTCAAGGATCACAAGGGCCATTAATGAAGGTTATCATGAACCAGGTGCCTAGCAAGGGGCAGGGGAATTTGTTTTCCTCTACCAAATGTTGTCAAAGACGAAAGAATGTTATCTTGAATCAAAGGCTATGACCCACTCGAAATGGTGAGATTGATTCTCGTAGAATGACATTTAAGGATACAAAGTTGTTCAATCAAAACTGCAGTCATATTTGACTTCTAACATTTTCTTCTGTTTACCCCGTGAGATCCTTAAAAATATTGCATCTACATATCATGCATCATGTCATAAAAGGTTTTCCCCATACAGGTTTTCTCATATGCTTACTGTTTATTTCAGTAAAGATGGCACACGAACAAACCGTCAGAAATCTCCATGTTCGGGATGCCCAGTTCAAAGAAATGTTCCTGAACCTATCCAAGGGGAAAGAAGAATTGAAAGCACTCCTAACTGAGAGCATGACCAAGAAGAATCCTGAAGACAACAAGGATGACCAGTTGGGATAATTGCAAGCTGAGATGGCACCGATGAGAATCCAGATGATGGGACAGATGGCTCTTATCCAAAACATAGCTCGGGGACAAGAAGAGTTAAGATCTCTCATCAACAAACCTCATCAAGACAAATACAACCGTATGGGACGAACGACTAGAATCAGGGATCAAATCATTAATCAACCTCCGATGAGACAGGAAGTTGACTTGGTTAAAAATAAGCCTTTTTGGATTGCTACTACATCGCAAGTCCGACAACATCCTCGCCAACAACAATAGGGGAATAAGTGTAAGCAGGATACACCCAAAAGACGATTTACCGAAATCAACATATCATTGGCTCAAGCATTGTAACACATGTTGAAGGCCAAATTGGTAACATTGAAGGATCCTCCTTAAAATCCCAATACTTCTTCTTCCCGTCACATTCCTAATGTAAGGTGAGCATACCACTCCAACAGTTCTGGGCATGACACTGACAACAGTTCGGCATGGAATAATAAGATTTAGGACCTGATTGATGAAGGAATTGTCGAGTTCATGCAAGATAGTCAGATCAAGTTCTTCTGTTATCCCCTAAATGTCGAGGCTTCAAGGCACACCATCTAAAGTGACAAGTTCAGGCAGAGAAGCTTTTGGTTCGTTCAAATTTTCGTTTGTAATTTATCTAGTTAATTCAAACATTTATCTTTATGTCAAAATTTTGTTTTTCCTCATTAATGCATTGCATATGTTTGTATTGAACTAATCCATTTATTTTCACTATACTTAAACTATGCTTTTACTTCCTTTTGTGATATTCAACTCTCGATTTAAAGTTATAAGCCTTTAGAGGGAGGATGACGAAAAATACCGTAATCTCTACAATATGATTTTGAATAGACCTTGCTAACAATGTACAGACGTTGTTTCAAATCTTAAACAGTGGAGTTATAAGGAAGATAATCCCTAGTCAACCCCTTTGAGCCTAAGAAATAGGAGTTTTCTTTTTCATGCAAATTGAAACCCTTAATCATAACCTGGGGCATGGTAGTTTCTCAGTTAATTCAAATGCACATAGCATCAGAGACGTCTTTCCAGATCAAAAGATAGTGGCGGTTCCCCATAAAACATGTAGTCATTATCTTTCAAACGAAGAACCCACTAAGTCAAAATCTATGAAGAGGACTTAAGAAAAAAAACTAGGGCATCCCGCTGACTGTAATCTTAAAATAAATGGTACAGGCAAAAGTTAGGGATAATAAAATCAAAAAGAGGTCACTACAAATCCTCGACAATAGAAAATGACTGCCTTCTCAAATAAACTTCCAGTATCCGAACAATCACCAAAATATGATTCCAGACTCAATTGGAATCTAAATGCACAATTAACTGAGTATAGGAGTTGAAGAACATCACAGAGAATGGGTTGGGTACAATTAAGTTTTGAGCCTTATCCTTTGTTTCTTAAATAGTGAACCGGGCCATGTTACAAACCTTAAAAGTCCTAGCTGGAGTATGGGTTAGTTTGAAAGCATACTGTTACAAAAGGTATCCTAAATCTTGTAAGGCTTACTATAAATCCCGAGTTGAATTCATATTCTTACAAAATTATGTAGTTTTCTAAATATTTATTTTCAAAAACATCAAGACGGACATAAGCTTTGCATTTTAAATACCACTGTTTGCATATAACTAATTGTTCGACAGCAGAGAAATTCGCACGATGAATATTCAATGAACGAAAATCCTCTCAATAAGCAGAATCACTTCAAATGGAAAGACACTTCCAATGACAAACTTTCCATAATCAAGGGGCATGACATGTTATTGTCTAAATCGTATGTGGCAGTCAAGTCGAGATTCAAAGAATCTCACAAAAGTGTTGAATAGCTAGGGGAGGATCCCCATCTGAATCACTTGGGAATGTTACATTGAGCAGGAACTCTAGCAAAAAAAAAACCATTTTGAAATTTGAATCTTCGGTATCATTCAAATTGCTTATCTGTGCTAGTAGTATTATATGGTGTCAATATCATATCTTCGGATCCTTCCATGACAATTTTTAGAAAAAATACTGAGGAGGGTCAAAGACTATCAGAAACTTGATAAAAAATCTTCGGTATCATCAAATTGCTTATTTTTGCTAGTAATATCAAATGGTGTCAGTATCATGTCTTCGGATCCTTCCATGACAATTTTTAGAAAAGATATAGAGGAGGGTCAAAGACTATCAGAAACTTGATAAAAAATCTTCGGTATCATCAAATTTCTTATCTGTGCTAGTAGTATTAGATAGTGTCAGTATCATGTCTTCGGATCATTCCATGAATGTTTTTAGAAAAAATACTGAGGAGGGTCAAATACTATCAGAAACTTGACCAAAAATCTTTGGTATCATCAAATTTCTTATCTGTGCTAGTAGTATCAGATGGTGTCAGTATCATGTCTTCGAATCCTTCCATGACAATTTTTAGAAAAAATACTGAGGAGGATCAAAGACTATCAGAAACTTGATCAAAAATCTTTGGTATCATCAAATTGCTTATCTGTGCTAGTAGTATCAGATGGTGTCAGTATCATGTCTTTGGATCCTTTCATGGAAATTTTTAGAAAAAATACTGAGGAGGGTCAAGGACTATTAGAAACTTGATCAAAAATCTTAGGTATAATAAACTTTCTTATCTGTGCCAGTAGTATCAGATGGTGTCAGTATCATATCTTCGAATCCTTCCATGACAGTTCTTAGAAAAATACCGAGGAAGGTCAAGACTATCAGAAACTTGATCAAAAACTTCAAACATCAGGTGCACTAGGGGAAAACTGGCTTCCACATATGAAAGGTCACGTGTGATCAAGCAAACATTTCCTAGCATTACTGCAATACTTACCTCCATAGACAGTAATAAATCTCCACACCTTATGAACGCATACATAGTCTAAAGATACTACGCACAAAAGAGATCCGCTAGGTTGACATGCCTAGGAAAACGTAAGGGCATCCGGGAGAACCAAAAGGGTTAGGGAAAAATTAGGTATATATATACATAAATATGGTACACCCGGCAAGTCGAAAACCTGAAAGGCGGCTTGGGCAAAAAAGGGTATCCCGGTGGACTGAAAATCTGAAAAGACGGTCCAGGGAAAAGTTAGGGATTAAAGCGTACGAATATGTCCTGTTATCTCATCACTTCTATATCTGTAAAAGACCTATCACTCTATTCCACATTTACCGAGGACTCTAGGAGATAGGAAAATGTTCAAGTCATCCCACATAGAAATCTCCATGGGATTATCCCCACAGAGTGATCTTCACCAGCTCATCTTCAACAAAGATACATTCTCCGACAAGTCTAAAATGCCTTCAAATAGAAAGTGGGGCATCTTCCAGCTGCCAACATAGTAGACCCCCTAGTGGATAAAGGAGCATGATATTCTCCCCGGTAATATCACCAACCTACAAAGTTCCAATCAGTACAGTTCATGGAAATTCTCTTCCCCGGCTGAGTTTGAAAACTATAAAACTCCTGCAAGATTTCTTCTCTTTATTCCCCTAGAGAGTTTGTTTCCTCAACAGAGCATTTCTCTGACAACAAGGTTTATTTTCCCAACAAAGTACAAGTCTCCTCAGCTCTAGTGTATTCCTCAATCACTGACAAAATTCTCCCCCCAGTAAAGTTGCCACTATCCCCAGAAATTTGCTGTAAAACCTAAAATCTGGCTAGATACCAGTTAACGTTATCCTCCCCAGACAAGTCTGAAGATTATCCATCTCTTTTATTATCTTCCCCAAACAAGTCGTAAGATTATCCATCTATTTTATCCCTAGTTAGGGTATATGAGAATTATCTTCCCCAAACGAATCGGAAGGTTATCCATCTCTTTTATCCCCAGTCATGGTATATAAGAAATAAATTTCCCAGTAGAGCAACAAACAACCAAGGTTCCTAAACTCTACTCCCCGAAGCAGAAATAAATACATCCCCTGCAGATTTCCCTCAAACAAGTAAGCAAGAATCCCCAGCAGAAGCATTCTAGACAAGATTGAAGATACTCATACTTTTCATCCCCAATAATAATCATTGATTTATTTTCCCAGACAAAGATCGCGTGGGTCTACAAATACACTTCGATAACATTTCACATTCATATATCATAGTATATGCATACGACACACATATAACATTGTCTCATTTATTTTGAGAACATCATTACGCAATGCATTTCATACATCATGACATTGCATACAATTAACTCTTTACCTTTTCAAGAAAGATTAATCAACAAACAAATATCATCAGAAATTTTTAATAGGTCCAAGATTAATTTCCGAAACAAGACAGGGCAACTATCTGAATGACGAGCCACCGATTAATTCCTGAAACAAGACGGGATAACTATCTGTAAAACAAAATTAATTGTAGATCAGTTCCCAAAACAGGACGAGGCGACTATCTACATGAACAGGTCCAAGATTAATTCCCGAAACAAGATGGGGAAACTATCTACGAGACCCGGTTAGAGATTAATTCCTGAAACAAGACAGGGAAACTATCTCAACAACCAACAAAAAACAGGTTCCACACTAATTCCGGAAACAGGACGAGGCGACTATCTTTATTAATTCTTGAAACAAGACAAGACAACTATCTGTAGAAAACCAATTGAAGATCAATTCTCGAAACATGATGGGGAGACTATCTACATGATGAACAATTCCTTTAGATATCTTCTAGTTCAGTTTAAATCGACCAAAGATTTATTCAGATGCTTTTCCAGTAGACACTTTTTCTGGTTCAGTTTAAATTGACTAAAGATTTATTCTGATTCTTTTCCAGTTAAAGACGACGCAAACATCTGTTGGTTCAGTTTAAATCGATCAAAGGTTTATTTTAATACTTTTTCTAGTAGACACATTTTATGATTCAGTTTAAGTCGACCAAAGATTTATTCTGATTCTTATCCAGTTTAAGATAAATAAAGACCTCTGTTGGCTCAGTTTAAATCGACCAAAGGTTTATTCTGACACTTCTTCCAGTAGAAACTTTTTCTGGTTTAGTATAAGTCGACCAAAGATTTATTCTGATTCTTATCCAATTAAAGACAAATACAAACATCTGCTGGCTCATATAAAAATCGACCAAAGATTTATTCTGATACTTCTCTCAATAGACCTTTTTTTGGATCAGATTAATTCAACCAAATATTTATTCTGATACTTCTCTCAGTAAAATATTTAAAGACATCTGTTGGCTCAGATTAAATCTACCAAAGATTTATTCTGATACTTCTCTCAGTCGAACTTTTTCTGGCTCAGATTAAATCGACCAAAGATTTATTCTGATACTTCTCTTAGTTAATGATTTATAGACATCTGCTAACCCTGATTAAATCGGCCAAATATTTATTATGATAGTTCTCTCAGTAGACATTTTTCTGGCTCAGATTAAATCGACCAAAGAATTATTATGATACTTCTCTCAGTTAAATATTTAAAGACCTCTACTGGCTCTGATTAAATAGACCAAAGATTTATTCTGATACTTTTCTCAATAGAACTTTTTCCAGCTCTGATTAAATCGACCAAAGATTTATTCTGATACATCTCTCAATAGACCTTTTTCTGGCTCAGATTAAATCGACCAAAGATTTATTTTGATACTTCTCTCAGTTAAAGATTTAAAGACATCTGCTAACTAAGATTAAATTGACAAAAGATTTATTCTGATACTTCTCTCAGTAGACCTTTTTCTGGCTCAGATTAATTCGACTAAAGATTTATTCTGATACTTCTCCCAGTTAAAGATTTAAAGATATCTGCTGGCTCATATTAAATCAACCAAAGATTTAATCTGATACTTCTCTCAGTAGACCTTTTTCTAGCTCAAATTAAATCGACTAAAGATTTATTCTGATATTTCTCTCAGTTAAAGATTTAAAGACATCTGTTGGCTCAGATTAAATCAACCAACAATTTGTTCTGATACTTCTCTCAGTAGACCTTTTTCTAGCTCAGATTAAGTCGACCAAATATTTATTCTGATACTTCTCTCAGTTAAAGATTTAAAGACATCTGCTGGCTCATATTAAATCGACCAAAGATTTATTCTGATACTTTTCTCAGTAGACCTTTTTCTGGCTCAGATTAAATAGACCAAAGATTTATTTTGATTCTTCTCTCAGTTACATATTAAAAGACATCTGTTGGCTCAGATTAAATCGACCAAAGATTTATTCTGACACTTCTCTCAGTAGACCTTTTTATGGCTCATATTAAATCAACCAAAGATTTATTCAAATACTTCTATTATTTAAAGATTTAAAGACACCTGCTGGCTTAGATTAAATCGACCAAAGATTTATTTTGATACTTCTCTCAGTAGACCTTTTCTGGCTCAGATTAAATCATCCAAAGATTTATTCTGATACTTCTCTAAGTAAAAGATTTAAAGACATCTGCTGGCTCAAATTAAATCGACCAAAGAATTACTCTGATACCTCTCTCAATAGACCTTTTATGTTTTAATTTAAATCGACCAATGATTTATTCTGATACTTTTCAAATAGACACCTTTTCTGGTTCAGTTTAAATCGACCAAAAATTTATTCAGATTCTTTTCAAGTTAAAGAAAAATACAAACATCTGTTGGTTCAGTTTAAATCGACCAACGATTTATTCTAATACTTGTTCCAGTAGAGACTTTTTCTGGTTCAGTTTTAAATCAACCAAAGATTTATTATGATACTTCTCTCAATTAAAGATTTAAAGACATCTGCTAGCTCAGATTAAATGGACCAAAGATTTATTTTGATACTTCTCTCAGTAGACCTTTTCTGGCTCAGATTAAACCAAAGATTTATTTTGATACTTCTCTTAGTTAAAGATTTAATGACATCTGCTGGCTCAGATTAAATCGACCAAAGATTTATTCAGATACTTCTCTAAGTAGACCTATTTCTGGCCCATATTAAATCAACTAAAGATTTATTCTGATACTTCTCTCAGTTAAAGATTTAAAGACATTTGCTGGCTCAGATTAAATCGACCAAATATATGTTTTGATACTTCTCTCAATAGACCTTTTTCTGGATTAGGTTAAATCGACCAAAGATTTATTCTGATACTTTTCTTAGTTAAATATTTAAAGACATTTGCTGGCTCAGATTAAATCGACCAAAGATTTATTCTGATACTTTTCTCAGAAGACCTTTTTCTGGCTCAGATTAAATCGACCAAATATTTATTCTGATACTTTTCCAGTAGACACTTTTTCTTGTTCGGTTTAAATCGGCCAAAGATTTATTCTGATTCTTTTCCAATTAAAGACAAATACAGACATCTTCTTGTTCAGTTTAAATCGACCAATGATTTATTTTGATACTTGTTCTAGTAGACACTTTTTTGGTTCAGTTTTAAATCGATCAAATATTTATTCTGATTCTTACCCAGTAAAAGACAAAAGCAAGGCATTTGCTGGTTTATTTTAAGTCTCCCCAAGTATTATTCTGATACTTGTTCCGGTAGACACTTTTCTGTTTTAGTTTAAATCGACCAAATATTTATTCATATACTTCTTCCAGTTAAAGTCAAGCTTAAACTTAGTATAAATTCTATCAATAGTTACCTTGGATGGCATCTATAAGCCCATCTCCAACGATTCTCCATCACCTCTGATGGCATCTGTTGTACCCAAAAACTTTCCCTATCATTTATCAAATAATATCTCACAAGATCTCCTTTGATTCAAGACTGCACAAGGGTTGATCAGCTCAAGACGCCTCCTTAAGCACTGATGACTGAAAATTAGGGTTTGAGTTTGCACAAGAACAAATGGACTTTTGATGCCCCATATTACTTCCGTGGATCATTTTGGATCCTCAAGTTTGCTCATGTCAAGTTTCAAGTCTTGGATCACATTTTTGTTCAGCCAATTCATCAGTTGACCTAAAATCAACTGTATTGTGGAAAAACTCAACTACGGTCAATTTACAGTCAAACATCATAATTTTTGATCCATATCAACATTATGAACTCATATATGTCATTTGATCAAGTTTGGATCACAATTCCTCAAGAAATTTGATCAGATCATCAAAAGGGCAAAATGGTCAAAATTATGGTTTTTACTGAGGAAGTGCAATTTCTGATTTTTGAACTAGCAAACGATTAATTGGTTTAAGTTATGATCTAAAGGGTTCAAATGAATCATTTTAAACATAATGTCATGGCTCAAAACATTCCTTAAGTTAAATTGGTTGACAAATGAATTTCAGTCAACTGATGAAAAAGTCAACTGTACACTAAAAAGTCAAACTTTAACTTTTTGCTCAAAATCAAGTATCAAAGATCACAATTCATCAAAAAATGTCAAAATATGAAATTTTTTCATCATGAAATCAAAAAGTCAAGATTTCATTTTGAAAAGTCAAAATTCCTAAACTTAGTAATTTTTCTAAGTGTTGGAAAATTCATATTTTTTCACAACTTTGAGCCAAATTTTCACCATGATGCAAGATGATACAAAGGAAAATTCCAACATGTAATTGTAGATCTAAATGAGATCTAAAACATTGTAGAAAAAAACTTTTTCTATAAATGAATGGATTTCAAGTTATGATTTTAAGAAGACATGTTCTTGAAACTTTGAAACTTAGTGAATTTTACCCTAGTTTAGGCAGGATTTTGACCTAACTTCATGACAATTTTTCACATAGTTCCAAAAGGTTTTTTTAAAAATGTCCAACATAGAGGTTATAGAGGATATTACAAGCTTTCCAAAATGTCAAAGAACTCACTGAGATTATACTTGAGCAATGAGAATCGAAGGCATGAAGTTAGGGTTTTCAAACTTGAATTACAAGTCATTTCTTGATGAACACATGAACCAAATCCATGTTAGGCTGAATAATCTTTACTTTGCAGGCCTAAAACTTGTTTGTCACTCCATAATAAAATGTTTACACAACTGATAGAGCCACTTTCTAAGCATTTGAGCCATTATCCAAGCTGCATTTCCATTTATGGCACAAAGTTACCATTCCATTCTTGAAAAGTTGCTTTAATCACAAAGTCAACTTGTCTTGAGCTTATAACTTGTTCTTTCTGCACACACAATCCCTATAAACCAAAATATATGTGTCTAAGGCCTCTTGGAACTCAGTACATGCTTGTACAACACTTTGACATTTGTCTTCTCACTTTTCATCAAAAGCAAGTTATAGAGCCAAAAGGCTAGAACTCTGAAGTCTTGAGTACATTTGTTCTCAAACCTTTTCCATACATATGCATAAGTATATTGCAAGCAAAGACATGATTTGAAATATCCTGAACCTCTCCCAAACACTCTTGCTGCACAGAACTGCCCAAACTTAACAGTTTTGAGCAAAAACTCACCATCTCCATTTTCACTCGTGTGTTTTGAAAACTAATCATCCAAACACCTTCCATATATCATATCAAAGAGATCCAGACCCCTGTTTCCTAACTGTCACCCCTCCATCACCATCCACCATTTTGAAAACTGAAGCTTGCAACTTGACTTGAGTTGGGAGTTTCAGCCATCCTCAAAGCAAAGTAGGAGTTGGAATACACTCAAGGAGGTCCAGGCCAGCTAAACAGATCATTAGAACATCTCAAAGGTTGCTCAAACTCCATACACGATTCTCACTTCAAGGGAAGTTTTTCTCAACTGTGATATCTTGATACAAGCATATTTTGTACATACATTCTAAAGTAGAAATATTACTCTGAAGCTAACCATGTCTATGGTTTTCATTTATATTGACCGTGTATTGAGAATTTTGGATTTGAATTTTCTGAAAAAATTAGAGTTCAGTTTGGTACTAACATAAATTCATCCTTATCTTTGAGTGTTAGCTTAAGTTAGTTACATGGTTGGATTTGTGGTGGAAAATGCACAAGTTTCATGTTTACACTTTTGAAAATGGTTGATTATTGATGAAGTTACAGTTTTCAAAATTGTTGGCGCGAGGAAGAAGATGAAGTTGGCCTCCTGACTTATTTTCAAATATATATATATATATATATATATATATATATATATATATATATATATATATATATATATATATATATATATATATATATATATATATATATATATATATATATATATATATGTGTGTGTGTGTGTGTGTGTGTGTGTGTGTATGTGTGTGTGTGTTTGGTTTTGTATTAATAAACGGATGTATAGCCACCCCAGTGGTAAAGCGCGCGTCTGTTAACCTTTGGTACCTGGGTTCGAGCCCCAGTGGTACCCTTTTGATTTTTTTTCTTATTATTTCAATACAGATCCAATACAAATATCCCCTAGCATGCATGATACACCCCTCAACTCTCAACCACTTGATCATCATCAAGCCAGATGCAGTACACCATGTGCCATCCCCATGATGCACCTCCAACAAGCCTCTAACATTAAATCATCAGCAAGCGTTGTGCTTACAGTTTTGGGCTTACACTCAAAAACCACACAAAGCACGTTTTCAAACAAAAGCAAGTGATCTAGAAAGCAACTAAGAGCCCATAGATAACTATGGTTGAAAAGGGTGCTAATACCTTCCCTTTTCATAATCTACCCCCCGAACTCAAGAAATAAGCTCAAAGGTCTTTCCTATTCTTTTCTGCCATTCCGTTTGGATAAAAGAAAAGTCGGTGGCGACTCTTGCTAACTGCAAAATTTGCGATAAAACACAAAACACCCAAGTCAGTTCTCCCTCCGTATCACAGAACTGACGAATCTGCTGGGGAAAAACTTAAAAGTGGGGTTACCTTAGGGCTAGATCACCTTCATTTTCTTTCATTGTTTGATTTGTTTGCTTTAAATTTTGGTTCCTTGTTTGGGCTTGTTCTAATCCTCTACCCGGATTTGGGATACCTTATAGGTAAGTAGAAATACATCGTGGAAACTGTGCGGGGTATACCGACATGGTCTAAGCAATAACTACGTTAGTGTGACATATTTGTGGGTACCGGTAGCACTTGAGTAGTCAAGGAGAATACGGGGCCGCTGTGTGATGTCATGAAGCACTAACTGACTTTTAGAACTTTACTTGACCAACTTGGCCATTAGGACGTAGTGAGATAACCAGCTTTGGTGCAGTCCAAAGTTGGTTGATACTCGATACTACACTTATTGAGGTTTGACTTTTCGGGATATTTCGGTCGTCGTGAAAGAGGCTTGCACTGAAACAATTCCCGAGAAGACAAATCAATGATATTGAGATCCCTTAGAACCTGATTACTATTTCTAGGACAGGTTGAGCCAACTAAACTTCAAGAGGGTACTTACCTATGATACTCCATGCAAGCCTAAATCTACGGACTTGTTTGCCTTGTTTGTATATACTTACTTGTACATGACATCCTAAACATCATAACATCATACTCATTCTCACTAACCATTTCAAGGATTATTGGGATTTATCTTTGTTCTGTTTTGTAGGACTTGGCTTCTATCCGCAGGAATACTATCCAAGTCAATCTCGTAAGAATTCCTCCTCAAATCAAAAAGTTAGCATCAAGGGTTCCTGAGAATTCTCCATTCACCGAAAGACATGGTCGCCTCCTAAGCTTGGTTACCTCCAACACTGATGAAGATATGATTAAGGTGCTTTTCCAATTCTTTAATCCTCTACACCATTTCTTCACTTTCCCCGATTATCAACTTGTCCCAACTTTGGAAGAATTCTCCCAACTCTTGAGGATTCCCATTCTCAATCAACTACCCTTCAATGGTACAGAAAGAGATCCTAAACCTGAAGAGATTGCCCAAGCACTACACTTGCAACAATCTGATATCACAACTAATTGGGAAACAAGGAGTGGTGTCAAATATTTCTTGGCCAAGTTCTTGTTTGAGAAAGCTCAAGACTGTTGGAACTCTTTGGACTTACAAGCTTTTGAATAAATATCGGCCCTTCTTATCTATGGGATGATTTTGTTTCCAAACCCTGATCAACTCATAGATGTAAATGCTGTCAAAATCTTCATGTCTCACAATCCGGTGCCTACCTTGTTAGGAGATATCATACATTCTTTTCATTCTCGCACTATGAGGAAGAGAAGGATCATCATGTGTTTCACTCCTCTCTTAGCAAGATGGTTTAATTCGCATCTTCCCCAATCTGTGTTGAAGAACGAGAAAGGTTTAAGGTGGTCCCACAGGTTGAGGACGCTCAAACATTCAGATGTTCATTGGTGTTCTCAATCCTTGGAGAATGTTACTATCGTCGACCATTATAGGGAATTCCCTAGTGTCCCTTTACTTGGCATTAGTGGAGGTATCACTTACAACCCTTGCTTAGCCTTAAGACAGTTTGGTTACGCTCGAAGAGGTGGTCTACATGAGATGCTCATCCAAGGAGTGGTATTCGACTACGAAAGCGACGATCAAAGCTACCATCAGAAGTTTATCCAAGCTTAGAGGATGGTAAGCAAAGTGGATAGCAAGACGCTAGGACACAAGAATTCCATTCCCCTCGAGCCTTACCTTAGGTGGGTACGAGCTCGTGCTCAGAAACTTGTGATCCCTTATCCCTCCATCTTACCAGTTATCATGGAACCTGTGGTTGAAGGAGATGTCCCTTTCACTGTCCTCCATCCCGACATGCCTACCTCTCTCGAAGACTTGCAAAAAGGTTAGATTCAGCTAAAGGAAGAACGATATACTTTCGAAGCTCAATTCTATGATAGTGAGAAGAGGGCCTTGGAGCTCACAAAGAAGCTACAAGAAGAGCAAAGTGTGAACGCCTATCTCGCGCCGAAGAGGATGCATTCAGTCTTTTTATCTTAGAAATTTATTTTGTAAGCCCAAGAGGCATGTTGTAATCTTTTGAACTAATTAATGAAAATTGACGTTTGTTCATTCTTTTGTCTATACAAATTTAAATTTCATAAATCCTTGAAATCATTTACATATACATCTTCCATGCATCATAACATGACAAGTTTTCACATAACATGTTCCCTTATCTTTTTGCTGTTTATTTCAGCAAGATGGATCTAGAGAAAACTGTGAAGGATATTCAGGCACAAAACTCTCAATTCCAAGAGACTCTACTAGCCCTAGTCAAGGGGTAACAAGATATGATGGCATTGCTGGCAGAAGGGAGACCTGGTTAACATGGGCAGAAGTTTCAAAGAGTCGGTTCGTCAGATCCGGTAGTGGAAGACTCATCTGAAGAAGACGAGAATCATATTAGTGAGGTTAAGAGTACCCATGCTGATTATGTTAATGATCAAGCGTCTGATGATGATTATTTTGACGAGCAGTATCCACCCGCCGATGTCAAGTACAAGCAGTTAGAAGACATATTGAAGGCTGTTGAAATCCAAGCCATCCCCGGTTTAGATTTTGATTATTTGGGTTTGATCTCTAGGGTTATTATTACCCACAAATTCAAAATACCGGTCTTTGCATAATATGATGGAGTTTCTTGTCCAAAACTTCACCTGAAATCTTATGTGCGCAAGATACAACCGCACACCGCTAATAAGAAACTCTGGGTTCACTTCTTTCAAGAGAGCTTAATCGGAATGCAACTAGAACGATTCTACCATTTAGATGGTTCCCATATTATTACTTGGGAAGACTTAGCTACCGCCTTCTACCATCAGTACCAGTATAACAATGACTTGGCGCCGGCAAGAGTTCAGTTTCAAGATATGACAATGGGGGAAGAATGAAGGATTTAAATAATATGCACAAAAGTGGAGAGACCTCGCCAGTAGGGTTCAACAACCTTTGACTGATAAGGAGCACATTGACATGTTTATGGGCACTTTATCTGCTCCATTCTTTAACTTGTTGGTTGGTTGTTCTTCTTTCGGATTCACCGAGTTAATCTTAAACGATGGAAGAGTTGAAAGCGGCATCAAAAGTGGGAAGATCTCCATGGCATCTGCCTCCACTTCCAATCCTGTAAAGAAACCTTTTGCTACAAAGAAGGAAATCAATGTTGTGTACGGGGAAAGGGCCTGTACCAAGAAGAATGATCATCCGTCTGTTAACACTGTCCGAATCTCCAATCCAACTCCTGCTCCAAGACCATCTACTAATCATCAATGTTTTGAAACTCTGAGAAGACAATTCACGAGGTCAGGCATGTCACTGTCTCAGGCCTTACAACACATGCTAAAGGCTAATTTGGTGACATTGCGCGATCCTCCCACCAACCCAGATACCTCTTCACTAAAGTATAATCCGGACGCTAAATGTGCTTACCACTCAAGTAGCCCCGGGTATGAGGCTGACCAATGCTGGGCCTTGAAGAATAAAATTCAGGATTTGATCGATAACGAGATTGTTGAATTTGATCCTCCTCCAACTCCGAATGTAATCACCGCGTCTATACCGAAACATGACAAGGGTGTCAATAAAGTTAATGCTATGGGTGATTCTGATGAAGAAGTTGCATTTGAAGATTGGTTGTATCCTACTACAACGGAGCTGGAAAATTGGCATGCAAAGGACTTCGTGCCCATCTCCTTCATTGAGGAGTAATCATATGTCTATTGCTTTTCTTTCACTTCAAGAACATTTTGCCTGTAATATTTAACAATGACTTTTAAGCCATGTGCCTGGTCGGGGGCACTTTGGTCCATTTGTCAAGGGTTTTATTTATGTTCATCTAACTATATGATCATTCAATACAAATCATTAGACTCTTTTGCATTCAAATCTTTATGTTCATTGTCTTTCTTTTCTTTCAAATACATTTTTCAAAATAGCCATGTATCTTACATGCACACACACACACACACACACACACACACACACACACACACACACACACACACACACACACACACACACACACACACACACTCTTGCAGGTCCTCATCCACTCTGGATATTATTGCAAATGACTCTACTGTTGCCAACTTTGACTTCGAATGTCCAATTAACCAAGCCGAAGACAAAGACGAGGAAGATTGTGAAATACTGGGACAACTAGCCAGACTTTTGTTACAAGAGGAAAAAGCTATTCAGCCGCACGAAGAATAAGTTGAAGTCATCAATTTGGGTACTGAGATAGACAAGAAGGACATCAAGATTGGTGCTAATTTGGAAAGCAGTGTCAAGAGTAGGTTGGTTAAGATGTTGCATGATTATGTGGAAGTATTTGCTTGGTCGTATGAAGATATGCCAAGGTTGGATACTGACATCGTAGTTCATCGTCTGCTGACAAAGGAAGATTGTCCTCTTGTCAAACAAAAGGTTCGTCGCATGAGGAATGATATGTCTGAAAAGATAAAAGTTGAGGTGATGAAACAATTTGATGCTGGGTTCCTAGCTGTGACATCCTATCCCCAATGGGTTGCTAATGTGGTGCCAGTACCAAAGAAAAACAAAAAGGTTCGCATGTGCGTAGACTATAGGGATCTGAATAGGGCAAGCCCCAAGGATGACTTCCCTCTACCACATATTAATGTCTTAGTCGATGACACTGCTCAGCATAATGTCTTCTCTTTCATGGATGGCTTCTCCGACTATAATCAAATTATGATGGCTCTCGAAGACATGGAGAAGACCACTTTTGTTACGCAATGGGGCACCTTTTGCTACAAGGTCATGTCGTTCGGATTGAAGAATACAGGGGAAACATATCAAAGGGCTATGGTAGCTTTGTTTCATGATATGATTCATCATGAAATAGAGGTCTATGTGGATGATATGATTTCAAGATCAAAAACTGAGGAGGAAAATCTCGATCACCTATACAAGCTATTAGAAAGGTTGAAAAATTACAAGTTGAGGTTAAACCCTAACAAGTGCACATTCAGAGTACGATCTAGAAAGCTTCTAGGTTTTGTTGTCAGCAATAAAGACATTGAAGTTGATCCTGCCAAGGTGAAGGCCATCCAAGAAATTCAAACCCCTCATTATGAAATGGAAGTTAGAGGATTCTTGGGTCATCTCAATTATATCGCCCGCTTTATATCTCACTTGACTTCTACTTTTGAGCCAATCTTCAAACTCTTGAAGAAAGATCAAGTAGTTAGTGGAATGATGGATGCCAAGCTGCCTTTGACAAAATCAAAGAATATATACAAGAACCTCCTATCCTCATGCCTCCAGTTGAAGGAAGACCCTTGATCATGTACTTGACAGTTCTAGAGAACTCTTGGGGTGTGTTTTGGGCCAACATGACGAGTCTGGCCGAAAAGAGCATACTATTTATTACCTGAGCAAAAAGTTTACCGACTGTGAAACCAAATATTCACTACTTGAGAAAACTTGTTGCGCTCTGGCATGGGCTGCTCGCTAGCTAAGACAGTATATGTTGACTCATACCACTCTGTTGATTTCTAAGATGGACCCAATCAAGTACATCTTCGAGAAACCTGCTCTCTCCGGAAGGATAGTCAGGTGGCAGATGATTTTGACTGAGTACGACATTCAATACACTATGCAAAAATCCATCAAAGGAAGCGTACTAGTAGATCATTTGGCCTATCAAGATGTCGATGATTATCAGTCTATGAACTTTGACTTCCCGGATGAGAACATCATGCTAGTAACCGATTATGCAAAACCTGGACCGTATGACGGACCTGAACAAGGATCTCGATGGACTATGGTCTCCGATGGGGCTTCCAACACCTTGCGTAACGAAATTGGTGTTGTGATCATCTCTCCTGAAGGTTGCCACACTCCTTTTACTACCAGACTATGCATCGATTATACGAACAATATGGCTGAGTACAAAGTATGCATTTTGGGTCTGAAGGCTGCCATTGATTTAAGAATCAAGCGTTTGAATGTGTTTGGGGATTCCGCTCTAGTGATTAGCCAAGTAAAAGGAGATTGGGACACTAAGAACCCCTCATCCCTTATAAGGAACTTGTGCTATCCATGATTCCATATTTTGAAGAGATCACCTTTGAGCTTTTCCCTAGGGAAGAAAATCAGTTGGCTGACGCCTTGGCAACCATCTTTTCAATGTTCAAAGTCAGATGGGACAACGAAGCTCCTATGATTACATTTGAAAGATTCGACAAATCTGCACACTGCTGTTAGCTTGACGCTGATACAGAAAAGCCATGATACTATGAGGTGATGAGATATCTTGAAGCCCAAGAGTATCCCGAGGGAGCATCCATTTATGACAGAAATTTCTTACAAAGATTTTCAGCCAAATTCTTCCCAAGTAACGAAATACTGTACAAGCGCAACCATGATTTTACTCTACTCCAATGTGTGGACAAGAAGGAGGCAGAGGAAATTATGGAAGACGTTCACGATGGTCTCTTTGGCACTCACTCAAGTAGATATACAATGGCCAAGAAAATACTAAGAGCTGGCTACTATTGGTCAACAATGGAGATTGATTTCCATCAACATTCAAGAACTTGTCACAAATGCCAAATCTATGTTGACAAGGTCCATGTGCCTCCTGTCCCTTTAAACATCATGACTGCTTTATGGCCATTTGCAATGTGGGGCATTGACATGATTGGAGAAATTAAGCCCACCCATTCCAACGGACATCGCTTCATTCTTGTCGCTATCGACTATTTCACCAAATAGGTCGAAGCCACTTCTTTGGCCACAGTCACAAAGAACGTGGTAGCCAGTTCATCAAACATAACCTCACTTGCCGCTATGGTATCCCCGAAAAGATCATCACGGACAATGGGACTAACCTCAACAATGCTATGATTACCGAACTTTGCAGTCAGTTCAAGATCAAGCATCACAATTCTTCTCCATATAGACCTAAAATGAATGGTGAAGTCGAAGCGGCCAACAAAAACATTAAGAAGATTATGCAAAAGATGGTAGTGACCTATAAGGATTGGCATGAGATGTTACCGTTTGCTCTTCACGACTACTGTACTTCAGCTAGAACATTAACTGAGGCAAATCCCTTTTCTCTAGTCTATGGCATGGAAGTTGTTTTGCCGGTGGAAGTTCAGACTCCCTCACTAAGGATTCTGAATGAAGAAGGTTTAGGTGAAGATGAATGGATTCAGACGAGATTGGATTAGTTGAATTTGATCGATGAAAAACGGCTGACTGCTTTCTGTCATGGTCAGATGTACCAAAAATGTATGATCAAGGATTTCAACAAGAAGATCAAGCCTCGAGTATATCAAGCTGGTGACTTGGTGATAAAGCGTATCATTCTTCCACAAGGCGACCCCAGGGGCAAATGGACTCCCACCTACGAAGGGCTATTTGTTGTCAAGAGAGTGTTCTCCTGCGGTGCCATGATGCTAACTACCATGGATGGTGAAGACTTCCCACATCCTATAAACGCAGATGTAGTTAAAAAATACTACCCATGAGAGACCCGTTAGGTTTACACACCTAGGAAAAAAAGGGCATCCCGACAAACCAAAAGGTTTGGGCAAAAAATAGGGTTATATGCAAAAGATTGTACACCCGACAAGTTGACAACCCGAAAGGGAGACTTGGGAAAAAATGGGTATCCTGGTGGGATTAAAAACCGAAAAGGTAGTCCAGGAAAAAGTTAAGGATTGAGAGCTTATGACTATGTCCCTTGGAATCATCACAGTCAACTTTATCACAAGGTCCGAGTTCAAACGGTCCAAGATCAATCCAATCAACTTTTGTCAATTGCAAGGAGCATTCGAAGACATTAGGGCAATAGTAGAATTGGAATGCAATAAGATCATTTCACATGGCTATTTGTTTTTTTTTCAATCTTTGTTTTCCTTTTGACGATTTACTATTACTAGGATCTTCGTCTCTTTGTACAAAAACGCCTATTCATGGGCAAAATATAAATATAAATATACTTTGAAGTGCAAACTTTCTGTTTTTGTTTTGAATGCTGACTTGTCCACCGACTAAAATTGAACGAACATATGCATGTGAACATAATTAAAACTATTTGACACATGTATCGTGCTAAGCAGTAACAAGCATATCTTTAATGTATATAGAATATCCTCAGAGTTATTTCATTAACATTATCCCCACAAGGACGGTTATAATAAACCAATCTCCAACCAGAGTCTCAATCTCTTGGCAGCTCTCTACCCAGCTAAGTTAATCCTATAAGAAAAAGCCATGTGGATCTATTTCTCAAAGAACTCACCTCATCAGCAGTTCATCGAGTATTCATCAATAGGGTTTATTTCCCCAATAGGGTTTATTTCCCCAAACAAACGAGTAGCATAACTCCCCAGCTGAGTTCAAACTCCCCCTACATAGTCTATCTTCCCATGCTGAGTCTGTATCCCCAACTGAGTATATCCTCCCAAGCTGATTCTGTCTTCCCCGACTGAGTCCACACACTCCAGATTGAGTTTTCCTTTCAGACTATTACAAATCATAGGGCCATAACCCATAATCTCCGGTAAATCCTTCAACAAAACCTTTACTACCTCCAAAAGATACTATGAAGCCTGGACTCGACCAGATGATAGTACAACTTTCAAAGCTGCTATGAAGCCTGGACCCGACCAGATAGTAGTCAACTTCTCAAGTCACTATAGAGCCTAGATCCGACCAAATAATAATGTAACCTTTCAACTAACTATGAAGACTAGATCCAACCAGATAATAGTTAACTTTGCAAGATACTATGAAACCTGGACTTAACTAGATAATAGTTTAAATCTTCATGATATAGAAGAACCTGGACTCAATCAGACTAGGGTTTAACTTCTTTCCCTCCAGTAGAGTTTGCCTCTACCCAAACAAGTTACTGTGAAGCCTGAATATGACCAGATATCAGTTTTCAACTTCATGTTTTCAAGAAAGTTATTATGAAACCTGGATCCGACCAGATAGCGATTCCCCTCATAATTTTGTTGTGAAACCTGGAATTCGACCAGATAACAACTAAGTTCCAAGCAAGTTACTGTAAAACCTGGACCTGACCAGATATCAGTTCAACCCTATCTTTTTCAGATAGGTTTATTGTGAAGCCTGGACCCGGCCAGATAGCAATCAACTTCATCCACCTCAAAACCTGTGAAGCCTGGACCCGACCAGATATCAGTTTTTCAAGCAAGCTATTATGAAACCTGGAATCCGACCAGATAACAACTAGCTACATTCGCCAGCAAGACACTATGAAGCCTGGATCCGACCAGATAATAGTATAACTTTTCAAAACTTTGAAGCCTGGAGCCGACCAGATAGTAGTTACCACTTCAAGTTATTATGAAGCCTGGAACCAACCAGAAAATAGTACAACTTTTCAAAAACTATGAGCCTGGACCCGACCAGATATCAGTTCAACTTCATCCTTTCTAGCGAGTTAATGCAAATCCTGGAATCCGACCAGATAATAGTTAACTTCCTTATCCACAACAAATTGTTGTGAAGCCTAGATCCGACTAGATGACAATTCAATTTTAAGAAATCTTATGCGAAGCCTGGAATCCGACCAGATAATAGTTAATTTATTCTTCCCCAGTAAGTTACCGTGAAGCCTGGAATTCGACCAGATAGTAGTTGAATTCCTTATCCTCAGCAAGTTATGAAGCCTGGATCCGACCAGATAATAGTTGACATTCAAGAGATATTCACCGGTGGAAGCATTCTTTCAACCAAGTTTGAAGATATGTATACTTTTCGTCCCCAATAGTTATCCGGGATTCAGCTTCCCAAAAATCCTCAGCAGTAGTCAGGGATTTATTTTCCCAGACAAACATACATCTCACATTCATACATTATAGCATATATATATAAAATGCATCTAGAATAATACCACATCTTATGAACATCATGCATACATCTGCATTTAACTAACCTTTTTTCCACAGGTAAAACATCGAGTTTTATTATAAATCGACCAAAGATTTGTGCTGATACCTCTTCCAATGTTTACCAACATTCCTCCAAATGGCATCTATAAGCCCATTCTCAATCCATCTCCGAGTGCAAATTTCTGGGCACTCCAGTGTTCAATCATCTTCCACCTTCAAGTCACAAATGGTGGATCCGCTAATCTAACTCTTCAGGTCTAAGAAGATTGAACAGGGGCAGCTGTTGTACCCCAAAATTTTACCTCTCATTTATCAAATAATATCTCACAAGATCTCCTTTGATTCAAGACTGCACAAGGGTTAATCAGCTCAAGACACCTCCTTAAGCACTGATGACTGAAAATTAGGGTTTGAATTTGCATAAGGACAAATGGACTTTTAATGCCCCATATGACTTTCATGGATCATTTTGGACCCTCAAGTTTGCTCATGTCAAGTTTCAAGTCTTGGATCACATTTTTGCTCAGTCAATTGATTAGTTGACCTAAAATCAGCTATATTGGGGAAAAGTAAATTGTGGTCAATTTATAGTCAAACTTCATAATTTTTTATCCATATCAACATTATGAACTCATATATGTCATTTGATCAAGTTTGGATCACAGTTCCTGAAGAAATTTGATCAGATCATCAAAAGGGCAAAATGGTCAAAATTAAGGTTTTGACTGAGGAAGTGCAATTTCTAATTTTTGACCTAGCAAATGATTGATTGGTTTAAGTTATGATCTCAAGGGTTCAAATGCATAATTTTTACCTAATGGCATGTCTTAAAACATTCCTCAAGTTCAATTAGTTGACAAATGAATTTCAGTCAACTGATGAAAAAGTCAATTGTACACTGAAAAGTCAAACTTTGACTTTTTGATCAAAATAAAGTATCAAAGATCACAATTCATCAAAACGTGTCAAAATATGAAACTTTTTCATCAAGAAATCAAAAAGTCAAGATTTCATTTTGAAAAGTCAAAATTCTTAAACTTAGAAATATTTCGAAGTGTCGGAAAATTCATATTTTTTCACAACTTTGAGCCAAATTTTCACCATGACACAAGATGATTCAAAGGAAAATTCCAACATGAAAGTTGTATATCTCAATGAGATATTAAAAATTGTAGAACAAAACTTTTTCTATAAATGCATGGATTTCATGTTATGATTTTAAGAAGACATGTTCATGAAACTTGGAAACTTAGTGAAATTTTGCCCTAGTTTAGGCAGGATTATGACCTAACTTTATGGAAATTTTTACATAGTTCCAAGATGAATTTTAAAAAATGTCCAACATATAGGTTGTAAAGGGTATTACAAGCTTTCTAAAATGTCCAAGAACTCACTGATATCATACTTGAGCAAGGAGAATTGAAGGCAAGAAGTTAGGGTTTTCAAACTTGAATTACAAGCCATTTCTTGATGAACACATGAACCAAATCCATGTTAGGCTGCATAATATTTGCTTTGCAGGCCTAAAACTTGTTTGTAACTCCATAATTAAATGTTTACACAACTGATAGAGCCATTGTCCAAGCATTTGATCCATTATCCAAGTTGTATTTCCATTTATGGCACAAAGTTACCATTCCATTCTTGAAAAGTTGCTTTAATCATAAAGTAAACTTGTGTTGAACTTCTAACTTGTTCTTTCTGCACCCATAATCCCTATAAACCAAAAGCAACGTGTCTAAGGCATCTTGGAACTTAGAAAATGCTTGTACAACACTTTGAGATTTGTCTTCTCACTTTTCTTTAAAAGCAAGTTATAGAGCCAAAAGGCTAGAACTTAAGAGTCATGAGTACATTTGCTCTCAAACCTTTTCCATACATATGCACAAGTCTATTGCAAGAAAATACACGATTTGAAACTTCTTGAAACTCTCGCAAACACTCTTGCTGCACAGAACTGCCCAAACTTGACAGTTTTGAGCAAAAACTCACCATCTTTATTTTCACTCATGTGTTTTGAAAACTAATCATCCAAACACCTTCCATACATCATATCAAAGAGATCCAGAACCCTGTTTCCTGACTGTAACCCCTCCATCACCATCCACCATTTTCAAAGCCGAAGCTTGCAACTTGACTTGAGTTGAAAGTTTCAGCCATCCTCAAAGCAAAGTAGGATTTGGAATACACTCAAGGAGGTCCAGGCCAGCTAAACAGATCATTAGGACATCTCAAAGGTTGCCCAAACTCCATACACGATTCTCACTTCAAGGTAAGTTTTTCTCAACTATGATATCTTGATACAAGCATCTTTTGTACATACATTCTAAAGTAGAAATGTAGATGTCATTACTCTGAAGCTAACCATGTCCATGATTTTCATTTATATTGACTGTGTATTGAGAATTTTGGATTTGAATTTTCTGAAAAAATTAGGGTTCAGTTTGGTACTAACATAAATTCATCCTTATCTTTGAGTGTTAGCTTAATTTAGTTACATGGTTGGATTCATGGTGGAAAAATGCACAAGTTTCATGTTTACACTTTTGAAAATGGTTGAGAATTGATGAAGTTACAGTTTTCAAAATTGTTGGCGCGAGGAAGAAGATGAAGTTGGCCTCCTGACTTTTTTTCAAATATATATATATATATATATATATATATATATATATATATATATATATATATATATATATATATATATATATATATATATATATATATATATATATATATATTTGGTTTTGTATTAATAAACGGATGTATAGCCACCCCAGTGGTAAAGCGCGCGCCTGTTAACCTTTGGAACCTGGGTTCCAGCCCCAGTGGTACCCTTTTGGTTTTTTTTCTTATTATTTTATTAAAGATCCAATACAAACAGCCCATAGCGCACATGGTTCACCCCTCAACTCTCAACCACATGATCATCATCAAGCCAGATCCAGTACACCATGTGCCATCCCCATGATGCACCTCTAACAAGCCTCTCACACTGAATCAACAGCAGGCGCTGGGCTTACAATTTTGGGCCTAGATAAATGCTAATTTCTCACCCCTCCATTTACTTTTGCATATTGGCCCAAACATCTTTTTTTTAATAAATTTTTATTTAATTTAATTTCTTTCTCTTATTTTATTTTATTTCATTTTTCTTTATTATTTTTTTACTATTGTTTTTATTATTATTATTATTATTATTATTATTATTATTATTATTATTATTATTATATTTATTAATAAAAAATATAAAAAATATTTTATTTATTATTTTTACACTTATTTAGTTTATTTTCTCTATAAATATAGAAGACTAAAAACATTTTCTTAAACAAATTAATTTCTTTTTTTTTAAAATAATAAATATTTAGACTTTGGTTTAATTATTATTTTATTTTCTTTTAAGTTAAAATTAACTTAGAACTTAGGTCTTTTAATTAATTTAATTTCCATTAATTTAAAACCTTTTCATAAAAAACCCTAAAAATACTTTTTTAACTTAAATTCTTTCTTAATTAGTTTAAATTTAAATTTTTTTATTTTTAACTAATCGTTTTCTTAATTAGGTCAAGACCAAACCCTTTCATAAAAAAAACAAACAAAAATCATTTCTTTTTCCATTTATATTCTTGCATTTTATTTTTAACTCTTGTACATTATTCAATATGGTTGTAATAGTTAATTAGGTTTAATTTTCTTGCAAACCCCCATTTGTAAATTTGTATACTCCCTCCCCCAATGATGTAATAACTTAGTAATTTTACTTTCCGCAATTTATCGCTTTATATAAATGGTAGTAATTAGGGTTTGTATAGCAAGACTAAAATCAAAAATAGTAAACCCTAATTCAAGACAAGACAATGCATGTAAATCAAACACACTTGCACACTTCCACCCTTAGGGTGATTCCACTTTGTTGCCTTACCAAAATGGCCATGTTATGCATGTGGGATATCTTAGCCAAAAGCAATAAAAAATACAAGATCATAGTCCCTCAATGACGCTATTAAATGTTGCCTTTCAAAATGATCTTAGTCCCTCAAAGAGAAATGCTAAGATATCTCACAACATTGCTATCATGGCTATACGATGACCCACACCCGTGATAGAACAAAGTTTGAATCTACTACCCTAAGTTTAAGTTTTGATGATAACAAAATGAAATGATACATTAATTATGTGATTCATATAAGAACTATTTGCTACCTAAAATATTACCTTTTGTTTTGCAGAAACTCTGATAGGTATCAGCAAAAGTACATCTTAAATCAGCATCAGAATATTGGTTATCAACGTCAGCATCGGAAGATGCTATATCAGAATACCAGAATCAGAAGAACAATTCACGCGTATGCTGAAGCTTGATGAACAGAACTGCGCTCAACACTCTGATAAAGACAAACAATAGTTCATCAGCACTTAAGCAGAGTCAGAATGAGCCAAAGCCAGAACACGCTTTAAGTAGCAACGGTACTGTGCATTCAAAGCGAATTATTACCAACAACATCATTCCAGACAAGATCTGCTTAATAAGGAAAGTTTGTTATTGGCATTGAATCAAGATTATTGCTCCAACGTTCAACAATCTCAGTGCTATATAAACAAGACAATGAAGATTGAATTGGCTAATGCTCTACAACTATTTTCCACGCCTAAAAGCTATTCATCATCTTCTCATTCTCAGTTTGCTAAAAAGCTCCACATTTCATTACTCAATTATCTTTAGCAATCTAGTTCAATAAGCTTAAGTTATGTAATATCACAGTTGTGATAAACAGTTTTGTAGAAAACATTCACACACCTAGACCTCTATTCTTTGTAAGAAAGTGTTTCCTTGACAAACCGGTTTGTGGTTTGCATCAAGAAGGCTTTAGCAGTTGTTAAAGCAGATTGTAATATTCAGTTGAATATAGTGGATTAAGACCTCGTTGGAGAGAGGCGAAATCACCTTGACGGGTGGACTGAAGTAGTTTGAGATCAAACGAACCAGGATAAAAATATCGTGTTCATTGCAATTGATTTTCAGTTTTACAATTCAACCCCCCTTCTTGTGTTTTTCACTTCTTCAATTGGCATCAGAGCGCCTGGTTCTGAGCTAAAACACTTAACCGTGTCAGTACAAGATCCAGCGTCAGAAAAACACAATGGCAGGAACTTATTCTCACACCAGCAATGACAACCATGAGGACAGAGACAGATTCAGCGGCAAACCTCCAGTCTTTGATGGAGAAAATTTTGATTACTGGAAAGACAGAATTGAAAGCTTCTTTCTGGCACATGATGCTGATCTGTGGGACATGGTGACAGATGGATACACGCACCCTGTGAATGCAAGCGGTCAGAAGATTGATAGGAAGACAATGTTTGACCAACAAAAGCGTGACTTCAAGAATCACCACAAGGCCAGAACCATCCTTCTCAGCGCCATCTCGTATGCTGAATATGAAAAGATCTCCAACAGAGACACAGCCAAGAACATGTTTGACTCGCTCAGAATGACGCATGAGGGCAACGTTCAGGTCAAAGAAACTAAAGCTCTGGCGCTCATTCAGAAGTATGAGGCATTCAAAATGGAAGAAAGTGAATCCATTGAAACAATGTTCTCAAGATTCCAGATTCTGGTAGCTGGTCTCAAGGTTCTGGACAAAGGTTACTCTATTGCTGATCACGTCAAGAAAATCATCAGAAGCCTACCAAAGCAGTGAAGGCCAATGGTCACAGCTCTGAAGCTAGCAAAAGATCTCAATAAAATTTCTCTGGAGGAACTTATTAGCTCCCTCAGAAGTCATGAGATAGAGCTAGAAGCTGATGAACCCCAGAAGCAAGGTAAGCCTTTAGCATTAAAATCTAACAAAAAATATGAGTCTAAAGTTTTGCAGGCAGTTGAAGAAACATCTGATGGATCCTCATCAGAAGAAGACGAACTCTCCCTCCTCTCCAGAAGAGTGAATCAACTGTGGAAGCAGAGGCAAAGGAAGTTCAGGAATCCCAGAAGATCTGATCAGAACGAGTCTTCTTCCAGATACAGAAGGACAAATTCTTCTTCTGGATACAAAAGATCTGAAGGCTCCTCAGGAAGTAGAAAGCCAAACACCAAGGACATCATCTGCTATGAGTGCAATGAGCAAGGACACTACAAGAGTGACTTCCCAAAGCTTCAGAGGGAAAAGCCCAAAAAGAAGTTTGGAAGAGAAAAGAAGAAAAGTCTCATGGCTACATGGGATAACTCTGACTCGTCTGAAGCTGACTCAGAATCAGATGATGAGAGAGCAAACATAGCTCTCATGGCCAACATTTCAGAAGATAGTGAAGCTTCTGAATCAGACTCAGAATCAGATACTGAAGAGGTATTTCCTGACTTTGCAGTTAATTTTACCAAGGGTGAACTTGCTGAAAGCCTCAATGAAATCCTGGAAAGGTATCAGCAGATTAGAGTTAAATTCAGAAACCTGAAAAGGAATCTTGAATCTGACTCTAATAAGACTGAGAGTCTTAAATTGGAGAATTCTGAGCTGAGAAATAAGATTTCAAAATTAGAAAATACTTTACAAAACTCTCAAAAAGAACCAATTTCTGAAACTCCCAGCAACGCTGATGAGATCATCAAGGAGTATGATCACAGTTTCCAGAAGTTCCTTGCTAAAAGCATAGATAGAAGCAAAATGGCTTCAATAATCTATGGAGTTAGCAGAAACGGCAGGAAGGGAATAGGATACCAAGGTAAGGTTCCTACACCAAAGAATGTCATGGATTTAACCATTAAACACACTCCTCTGAATTCAAATTTTGTATATGCTCACACACATGATATTAAATACACTAGCAGTAAGTACTCTGTGAAACCAAAATTCAACCAGAGTTTTGGTAAATCTAACAAATCAGGACCCAAGAAAATCTGGGTACCTAAGGATAAAATAATACATGTTGCAGATATCTTTAGCAGCAAGTCAGAAACACCAGTCATGGTACCTGGACTCTGGCTGCTCGCGACACATGACGGGAAGAAGGCATATGTTCCAAAGCCTAGAACTTAATCCTGGAGGCCACGTTGGCTTTGGAGGCAATCAGAGGGGAAAGATAATTGGCTCTGGAACTGTAGGTAATGGAAATCTTCCCTCTATTAATAATGTTCTGCTAGTAGATGGACTAATGCATAATCTGTTATCCATAAGTCAATTAAGTGATAACGGTTATGATATAATCTTTAATCAAAAATCATGTAAAGCTGTTAGTCAGAAAGATGGGACTATCCTGTTTAATGGAAAGAGGAAAAACAACATTTACAAAATCAAACTTTCTGAACTGAAAAGTCAGAATGTAAAGTGACTTCTGTCTGTTAACAACGAGCAGTGGATCTGGCACAGAAGATTGGGGCATGTTAGTATGAGAAGAATATCTCAGATTAACAAACTCAATCTGGTCAGAGGACTTCCTAATTTGAAGTTCAATTCAGATGCTCTGTGTGAAGCATGTCAGAAAGGCAAGTTTACAAAACCTTCTTTTAAATCTAAAAATGTTGTTTATACCTCTAAGCCATTAGAACTTCTGCACATTGACTTATTTGGACCAGTTAAAACTGCTTCAGTCAGTGGCAAGAAGTATGGGTTAGTAATCGTAGATGACTATAGCAGATGGACATGGGTAAAGTTCTTAAGACACAAGGACGAGTCACACTCTGTGTTTGTTACCTTCTGTAACCAAGTTCAGAATGAAAAGGATCTTAGAATCGTTAAAGTCAGAAGTGATCATGGTGGAGAGTTTGAAAACAAAGATTTTGAGTCATTCTTTAATGAAAGAGGCATTCTGCATGATTTCTCTTGTCCTAGAACTCCCCAACAAAATGGAGTTGTAGAACGAAAGAACAAAACATTGTAAGAAATGGCCAGAACCATGATCAATGAGACAAACGTTGCTAAGATCTTCTGGGCAGAGGCAATACACACAGAGTGCTACATTCAGAATAGAATCTCAATAAGACCTATTCTGGAAAAGACTCCATATGAATTGTGGAAGAACAGAAAACCCAACATTTCATATTTTCATCCATTTGGATGTACCTGTTTTATGTTAAATACAAAGAATTATTTGAACAAGTTTGACTCTAAAGCACAGAAGTGTATTATGTTAGGATACTCTGAACGCTCAAGGGGGTACAGAGTATACAATACAGAAACACAGATTGTGGAAGAATCAATCAGTGTTCGTTTTGCAGGTATGGAAATTGAATTTACAGGTTCTGAAGACAAGTCATCAGAAGCTCTCAACACAGACACTCCTTCAACGTCTGAAAGGAGCACTGCTAGCAATCCTACGAAAACTGCTGATCAACTTCAGAAGAGATTACCCAGAAGCATCTTGGATCACCCAGAAGAAACTATCTTAGGAAGAAAGGAAGATCCAATCAGAACAAGAGCAAGCTTCAGAAACTCTGAAGAAACCCTCATGGGACTTGTGTCTCTGATTGAACCCTCTTCCATTGATGAAGCACTTCTGGACAATGACTGGATTCTGGCAATGCAAGAAGAGCTGAATCAATTCACCAGAAATGACGTATGGGATCTTGTTCCCAGACCAAAAGGATTCAACGTCATAGGAACAAGATGGGTGTTCAAAAACAAGCTAAATGAACAAGGTGAAGTCATCAGAAACAAAGCACGACTGGTTGCACAAGGTTATAGTCAGCAAGAGGGGATAGACTATACATAAACCTTTGCTCCAGTCGCCAGGTTAGAATCTATCAGACTTTTAATTTCATTTGCTGTTAATAAAGGCATCACTCTGTATCAGATGGATGTCAAAAGTGCATTCTTAAATGGTTATATAGAAGAAGAGGTTTATGTGCACCAACCCCCTGGTTTTGAAAATACAAAACATCCAGAACATGTTTTCAAACTAAAGAAGTTACTATATGGTCTGAAACAAGCTCCCAGAGCTTGGTATGAAAGACTAAGTAACTTTCTGTTAGAAAATGAATTCACCAGAGGGAAGGTGGACACTACCTTATTCTGTAAATCAGTTAAGAATGACATCTTAGTCTGTCAAATTTATGTTGATGATATTATTTTTGGATCTACTAATCCTTCTCTTGGAAGAAAATTTGCTAAGTGTATGCAGGCAGAATTTGAGATGAGCCTCATGGGGGAACTGAAATTCTTTCTAGGAATTCAGATCAATCAAACTCCAGAGGGAATTTACATTCATCAGAGCAAATACATCAGAGATCTTCTGAAGAAATTTGACCTCTCAGAATGTAAGCCATCAAAGATTCCAATGCATCCCACGTGCATTATGGAAAGAGAAGAGGTAAGCAAAAAGGTAGAACAGAAAGTCTACAGAGGTATGATTGGTTCTCTCCTTTATCTGACAGCTTCAAGACCTGATATACTATTCAGCGTATGTATTTGTGCTAGATTCCAATCAGATCCTAGAGAATCTCACTTAATAGCTGTTAAGCGAATTTTCAAGTATCTGAAAGGTACTACTAATCTGGGTTTATTTTATAGAAAATCTATTGATTACAGTTTAGTAGGCTACTGCGATGCTGACTTTGCTGGAGACAGAGTAGAACGTAAAAGTACTTCTGGAAGCTGCCAGTTTCTGGGAGAAAATCTGATCTCTTGGTCCAGCAAAAGGCAATCCACAATTGCGTTATCAACAACAGAAGCTGAGTACATAGCAGCAGCAGGATGTAACACACAAATTCTCTGGATGAAAAGTCAGCTTGAAGACTTCTAGATTTTTTAGAGTAACATTCCTATACTCTGTGACAATATTTCTGCTATTTGCTTAAGTAAGAATCCTATTTTACATTCTAGAGCTAAGCATATAGAAATAAAACATCATTTCATTAGGGACTATATTCAGAAAGGAATTTTGAACTTAAAATTTATAGATACAGACCATCAATGGGCTGATATCTTCACTAAACCCCTTTCTGAAGATAGGTTCAATTTCATTCTGAAACATCTCAGCATGAAAATATGCCCAGAGTGAAAATGTTTTAATTCCATATATTTATCTTCAGAATGTATTTGTTTTACTGTGAACTTCTGATCAATCTCTTTTCAGAAAGAAAGATCATGCAGATTGTATCAGATGCTAGTCTTAAAGATCTGAGCGTTTCAGCTCAAGGATAGGCGTGCTGATCACTAAATCAAACAAGTGTCATCCAATCATCAGCAAATCTCTGAAGCAGAACACGCGTGCACGCTTCTGAGAAGGCAAAACGCTGATTGGGTGCATTGAGACACATGTCTGGTAACCGTTTCAAGTATCTTTCTAAAATCCCCCAAAATCAGCAAGCATTAAATGACAGTAATCATGTTTTTTAAAACGTAATCATGATTTTATTCCTCTTTATTGAAACCGTTTACACTTTCAAAATATTCTGAAGCCTATTTAAGCACGTTAACTTCTCACATTAATCTTTTACAGTTTCTCATTATCTCTCAAATATTTTCTGCATTTTCTCTGTGTTCATCTCTTTCAAATTTAAACCCTTTTTCTCAGTTTCTCAGAAAAACCCTAAGTGTGAACATGGCAACCTCCAGCAGTGCTTCTGCAGGTTCTCAGAAGAAAGCATCCTCTGAACAGTACTAAGTTCCATTCAGAACACTCCTTACTCCAGTGAAGAATCTAGAAGTGTTGTCTGAACTGACTATTGATTTTGGCAGTCTGAAAGAGAATGGCTTTGACTTGACAGAAGAAGTTAGGGCACAAAAATGGGAAAGGTATTTTGACAGGTTGGTTGGACCAACATTCCCAATGTTAGTCAAGGAGTTCTGGATTCATGCGACTGCTTCAACGCATCAAGTCACCTCCTACATAATGGGAAAGAAGATTGTGATCACTGAGGATCACATAGCAAAGTTGATTGGTTACAGTGGCGGTGGCGTCCGCTGTATTGATATGGCTGAAAGATGCTCTGACATTGGCGTCATAGCAGAACAGATTTTCACCCTTGGGGTGCCCAACATCAAAATCAGAGACCTCAAGGATCACCACAGAGTTTGGGCGAAGATAATTCTGGGGTGTTTTAATCATAGGAAGCCAACAAGTTCCCCTGATTACATAAATATAGATCAGCAGTTTCTGATCTATTTTATCAATCAGAAGGTAAAAATCAACTTGGCTCATATTCTGTTTAATCACCTTAGAACAAGCGTGAAGGAGACCAGGGAAGAAGAAAGAACAAAGAGGGATTGGATACCTTTTGGAAGGTTAATATCAGATATTCTGACTGAGAATAGGCTGATAGAGCACCTGATAGAAGCTCAAGAGTTAAGAACCATTGAACCAACGGTTGGGAAGCCTCTGAACGCGAAGAATCTGAAGAAAATGAATTTAATAGAGAATATCAGAAAGGAACCCAGCATTACTCCTATTGCTGATATCACCAGCAGAAGAGTCCCACTGAGTGACTTTCCTTTATTTTCTGAGATAGAATCTAAACCAGTGGTGGTTCTCAGATACTTGGATGCGTGCAAGGCTGATGGTTCAGATCCCAAGCTGAATATCAAAGATCTGCATCAACCTCAACCAGAAGTTACATTGAAGAAGACGAAGAAAAGGAAGGCCCCTTCAGAAGGAACATCCCAGCAGACTCCCAAGAAAAGAGGTAATTTATCTGCTGCTTTTGTTTTAAATTCTTCTGCTATTCCAACATCAATCCCAACTCCAGCTTCTCATAGAATCCCAATCCCCATCCCAACAATAGATGAAACCGAACTAGAAGATGACCCTTCTGAGGCTCTAAAACTCAGAAGACCCCGCACCAAACATCCCAAACCAACAATTTCAACAACATTAGCAATTGACAAAGTTCTGTCTGACATTGATCATCATGCTTCTGATCACCTCACCACCAATCCAAACTCTGAACCACAAACTGTCCACTCTCCTCAACCAGAACAACCTCTCTCACCCATTCCAGAAGAACCACATATCCCTGAACAACCAGAAATTCCTCCTCCTTCTCCACAACCAGCAATTCCTTCTCCCTCTCCTCAACCAGAAATTCATCAACCATCACTTCAACCATCACCTCAACCTGAGTTTCATCACTCTGAAACTCCAACTCCTCCTCCTTCTGAACCTCATTCTCCTCAATCCTCTGAACCACAACCTCTGGCAATCCAGCTGCCATGTGGAACAACTGTAACAATGGCCCAGCTGCTATCCTCGCCAGAAACCACTCCTCCAAACACTCCCAAAACCCCAAACAGTCCAATCATTATTTCTGATTCTCCCACTCCATCTCCAAAACAAACAGCTCCCAAACAAACCACAGAAGACCCCAGCAGGACCTTCATAGATTTAACAATCCTTGACCGCCTTGCTGATCTGAAAAATAAAATAGCCATTCCAAAACCAAAACAGCCAGATGTTGGCTCTGGCATTATGAATTTTGAAACAGGTTTGCAGCAGTGGATTGCTTCTCTGAAGCAAGTCTGTCCTGGAATGATTGATCCAGCTGCCTCTGACCAGCTCTGGTCACAATTCAGAATTTGGGTACGTGCTGAAGCTCTAAAATTGCAAGACATCAACTATGAGCAAGCACAGCAGAATTTCAGCAAGCTTCTGACCGAAGTAGGAAGTCAGCTACTGAAAGAAGACGTGCTCCTTCTGGATAGCGAGCCATGGTCTGAGAAGCGTCCAGCTTCACAAGTGCAGCCAGAAGAAGATCAGACTATTCAAGCTGAAGCCATTCAAACTGAAGATATTGCAGAAAGCTCTCAGAAGCTCCCTACTTTTGATGTTTCTCAAGATGCCTTGGACAGGCAGACTCTAGAAGAGTTGAAGCTGAATGATATCCGTCTGCAACAAAGGATGGATGAAAATGACCAGAAGATGAAGGAAAGGATGGATGTGCAGGATAGCAAGATAGACACAGTAGTCAGCATGGTGCACAAGCAGAATGAGACTGCTGATCAGATTAAGGCAATGCTGGAGAATCTGTTCACATGCCTTCCTCCCCAACCTTAGATTTTAATTCATGCCATTTTCATGTTTTCTTTGCATATCTTCTGTACTGTTTTGTCTGGCTCTGACTATTTTAATATGACAAGTTTTTTTTTCTGATCTAAATGTTTTAGCACATCACTTACACTTTTTGATTGCTGACAAAAAGGGGGAGAACAAGAATGATATTTTTCAATAATGGATTACTGAGACAGAAAGTATCAAACATTCTAACTCTGATATACTTGAATGTTTTCTTCTGTTTTTGCTTAAGTCTACAGGTACAAGAATGCTCTCTAACTCACTGAAGACCAAAGTCATAATACTCTGACCCAAAGCAAAGCTCTGATAAAGCTATGATATTCTGATCTGAAGCTCTGCTCTGATATTCTGATCTAAAGCTTCTGATAGTCAAAGCTCTGATATTCTGATGATCAAAGAAAGACAATAAAGATCTGATCCTGAAGAACTCTTGGAATTAAAAAGGGAAGTAATAAATTCAGGGGGAGTATCTCTCAACTCTGATATCTCTTTGTCCCTTATCTTTGATAACTTCTTACTCTGATACATCTTATCATTTAGTTATCTCTGATACTTTTTCACGTTATTTTCAATTAAAAATATCTAGTTTTTGTCATCATCAAAAAGGGGGAGATTGTTAGAACAAAGTTTGAATCTACTACCCTAAGTTTAAGTTTTGATGATAACAAAATGAAATGATATATTAATTATGTGATTCATATAAGAACTATTTGCTACCTAAAATAGTACCTTCTGTTTTGCAGAAACTCTGATAGGTATCAGCAAAAGTACATCTTAAATCAGCATCAGAATATTGGTTATCAACGTCAGCATCAGAAGATGCTATATCAGAATACCAGAATCAGAAGAACAATTCACGCGTATGCTGAAGCTTGATGAACAGAATTGCGCTCAACACTCTGATAAAGACAAACAACAGTTCATCAGCACTTAAGCAGAGTCAGAATGAGCCAAAGCCAGAACACGCTTTAAGTAGCAACGGTACTGTGCATTCAAAGCGAATTATTACCAACGGCATCATTCCAGACAAGATCTGCTTAATAAGGAAAGTTTGTTATTGGCATTGAATCAAGATTATTGCTCCAACGTTCAACAATCTCAGTGCTATATAAACAAGACAATGAAGATTGAATTGGCTAATGCTCTACAACTATTTTCCACGCCTAAAAGCTATTCATCATCTTCTCATTCTCAGTTTGCTAAAAAGCTCCACATTTCATTACTCAATTATCTTTAGCAATCTAGTTCAATAAGCTTAAGTTGTGTAATATCACAGTTGTGATAAACAGTTTTGTAGAAAACATTCACACACCTAGACCTCTATTCTTTGTAAGAAAGTGTTTCCTTGACAAACCGGTTTGTGGTTTGCATCAAGAAGGCTTTAGCAGTTGTTAAAGAAGATTGTAATATTCAGTTGAATATAGTGGATTAAGACCTCGTTGGAGAGAGGCGAAATCACCTTGACGGGTGGACTGGAGTAGTTTGAGATCAAACGAACCAGGATAAAAATATCGTGTTCATTGCAATTGATTTTCAGTTTTACAATTCAACCCCCCTTCTTGTGTTTTTCACTTCTTCAACCCGTACCTTTACATCCAAAGATAAGGCTTCTTACCAAATGAATGGTAAGATAGCAATATCAAAGGAAAGGAAGAAATGAAGTAAGACTTTTGAGTAGGTAGATTGTTCCTAGTTGCTTGCTCACTTTCAAATCAAACATCCTTGCTATTTTAAAAAACAAACACCAAACACTTTCCAAAACACTTTCAAAACATTTTCCAAAACATGAAACATTTTCGAAAGCTCAACACTTTGTATACATTCTTACGAATGAGAACTATTACAAAGTTTGCCTAAACGAAGGCGCCTTTTCAAAATAATTTCAAAAACCACACAAAGCACGTTTTCAAACAAAAGCAAGTGATCTAGAAAGAAACTAAGAGCCCATAGATAACTATGGATGTAAAGGGTGCTAATACCTTCCCTTTTCATAATCTATCCCCCGAACTCAAGAAATAATCTCAAAGGTCTTTCCTGTTCTTTTCAGCCTTTCCTTTTGGATAAAAGAAAAGTCGATGGCGACTTTTGCTAACCGCAAAATTTGCAATAAAACATAAAACACCCAAGTAAGTTCTCCCACCGTATCACAACATCTATAAGCCCATTTCTGACAATATTTTGTCACTCTCCAAATGGAACCTTTAAGCCCATTCCCGGTATGGTCAACCAACAACGTTACTTCTTGCATAAACGAGTGCAAATTTCTAGGCACTTAAGTGTTCAATAATCTTTTACCTTTAAGTCACGAATGGCGAACATGCTAATCTAACTCTTCAGGTTCAAGAAGATTGAACAGGGGCAGCTGTTGTACCCTAAAATTTGCCCTCTCATTTCATTCAAAAATATCCTCTTATGTTCCTAGGGTTTTCAATCGCTTTAGGCTACTCAGGCTTTCCATGCCTCAAGATATCGCACTGATTCTTTGTTTCATCAGAGAATCAGAACTGGAGTACACCTTCAACCATCAACTAAGGTTCAGTAGGGGTTTTATTCTTTGATTCCATTCTCATCTTCAAAGGCTAGATATCATTCTTATGCTCAGTGATTAAGGAGAGATTCTATGTGGATTTTCATTAGAAGGATTCTATTTGGTTTCTAAAAACTTAAGTGGATTTTTGGTTTTTTGTTGATTCAATATTTTGATTCAAGTGGTCATGGAGTGAAATTTGAATTCAAAATCATTAGAAGAAACTTTATTTGTTTTCTAATATTAAGATGCTTATTTTGTTCATAATGGATACATCATTCATTTCAAGGGAAGGGGGTCCGAAGTTAAGTTCAAATTGGAGGGAGAATTTCTTTGTTTTCACTACTTAGAAAGTGAACTCAAAGTGTGGAATTTAAAAGGAGAATGCAGAATCCATTATTCTTTCTAAACCAAGATTTATGATCCCATTCAAGTGCAATGTCAATATCATTCAATTTTGTTGCATTCATTCATTCCAAATTCTACAAAGTTTCACAATATTATTTGCAAGGCAAAGATTGAAGTGCAAATTCAACATGTTGAAATATTGTAAAGCACAAATTTACTTCAACACAAGAGTAAGAATTTAAGAGATTCCATCATTCTTTGATTCAATAAAAAAACTCCAAAACAAGTTTACAAGTTGGTTACAAGAAGTACAAGTTTGAACACATTTGGTCCTAAGTCTTCTAATTACAAGCCCTAAGAGTTTTACAAGGCAATCAATGACAAATTTTTAAACCTACTACAAAGTTCCTATGAGATTATATTGATTTCAAATTCTTCATTTCTTCATTGTTTTCCCTTCAAACCCTCCCAAGCCAGCCACAAATTCAACCTTGCCATTTCCATCTTTCTCCCATCAATCCATTTTTTGCTCACATGAAACAAGTGAAAGAGATGTGTTAGTACAAAGCAATCACAAATTTGAACAAAAAAACATGAAGCTTTCAAACAAGTGTTTCATGATTTCATCATTAGGGTTTTGTTTAAAGAATCAGAAAAAGGGTTGTTCCTCCATCATATTCAAGCATACATTAAAGCCTCATAAAATCAGAATTTCAATGTTTTAATCATGGGCAGCAGTTCATCTTTTGCAAATCACAAGCAAAGTTGGTTCACAAAAGACAAATTCAAAGAGGTTCAAAACAGAATTCCATCACAGTTCCAGCCCAATAGAAAAATAAAATTGCAAAGCCCAACACGCAATAAACAAAGCTCATACAATTTTGTTTCACACAAATCAGATTCTATCATTGGCCTAAGAACATTCTTATTGCAAATAAGAAAATAAGGTTGGTTCACAATAAGAAAAGACAAATTAAAAGAGGTCCAAATCATAATTTCAAACGCATTAAAGTCCAGCATCATGTTTCATGCAAAAATCATAAAAAGCCTCATGTTAATTTGTATCAACAATTACCATATCAAATCATAGGCCTAGCCCTCCACTATAAATCTCAAACAAATACTAAAAAAAGACTTGTTTGGTTCATAGTAAAAGTACAAACTCATGTACTGCACAAGTACAGAAAATCAAAGCCAGCAAGCAACAAGTACATTAAATCAAAGCCAACAAGCAACAAATACAGAAAATCAAAGCCATCAAGCAACAAGTATAGAAAATCAAAGGAAACAAGTAACAAGTACAGAAAATCAAAGCCAACAAGCAACAAGTACAGAAAATTAAAGCCAACAAGAAACATGGACAATTCACAGGGTCAGCATAGCATAGCAAAGGGCAATCACCACAGAGTTGACATATCAGAAAATGACAAGTCCAAATACGAATGACTCAAGGCTTGTTATCTCAAGTTAATCTCAACGAGTAAACCCTAAGTTCACAGTATATAAGGATGGGGGATATAGTTCACCAAAAAAAATGGCATAGTTCACAAACAAATATATAGAAACAGAAACAGCAGCCATAAAACCACAAACCCAAAACCTTTTGTTCATCATTTTCTTGACACAAACCCTTCAAAATTGTTCAAGCCAAACACACAAAGGGGGGACATCAACCCTAATTTTTGTTTCATCACTTTCCTAAACAAACCCTTCAGGAAAAATTGCAAAAAAGAGGAAGAACATAAACAAATTGCAAAGACCGGAAAGAACCAATATCAAAGCGATCTCACCAGAAACAACGCCAGAAGCCAAATCGTAACCGCTAGGGTTTCGTTCCCTCCCTTCAAGATCTAGGAAAAATCACGCCAAATCTGCAAAAATCATTCATAGGTTAGTAATCCGAGGAGTAAAATGAACCCAAAAATGTAAAAAAATATAGGATCGGAGCCAAGCCATTGTGAGAGCCGTCGTCTTCCGCCGTATGTCGCCTCTAGAGGTGATTTCTGAAGAGCCATGCAGAGGTCTGGAAGACAGAGAGAATGAAGGAGCATAAAGGGAAGAGAGAGATATACTTTCTCTTTTGTTCAAAATATAAGTTTTAAATTTTAGTTTTTATTATTTAATTTTTGGTTTCAGTGGTTAATTCAGGTGGTGACATTTGTCACCGTCTGTATGGTTTGTTCTTTGATTCCATATAGATACTTCCACCATAACTACCATGGTCCCTAACTCAACCAGTGCCTGATCTTCATCATACAATCTTGAAGTGAGTATCTACGATGCACCCCCACTCAAGCCACGCGCAGGATCACCAACAACTTCCTAAGCACTTAGGCTTGCTGTCATTGAGCCCAAATGAAATTCAGACTCACACCCCCACCATTGCCCATTCCAGCGCCCTAGCCTTGTGATTATTGGGCTTAAGGAATTTCAAGTTTGCACCCCCTAGATTGTTGTTTTCAGGCCCATTTAGTTTTTATTCTATTGTCTTTATTTATATTTTCTTTGATACTTCTTTAATTATTATTTTTTATTTCTATCATAATAAAAAATACAAAAAATATATAAACATTTTTTTAATTAATTAATTAAACTAAAAACATTATTAAAAGATTATTAATTATTTTTGCTAATTAATTTTATCAAATAGATGGTTTAGGTTTAATTAATTGTTTATTTTTAAATTCAATTAGGTTGTAAAATATTTTATTTAGGGTTTATTACTTCAATTATTTTCCTATACAAAACATCAAAAATATTTTTCTTAACCGATTATTCTTTTTTTTAGAATTAAAAATAATTAGACTTAGGTTTTATTTAATTTCTCTTTTAATTAAATTAGATTTAGGTTATATTTTAATTAATTTAGATTTTAGGTTTTGATTAAATAACTAACTAACTTCTCTTGTAAATTAATTAGTTTAATTAGGTTAATTATAAAACCTTTTTCCATTAAAAACCCCAAAAACAATTTCTTTTCTCTTATATTATTCTTGCGCATTTTATCATTTCGCACTAGCATTTATGTACATGGTTTGTAATAGATAATTAGGAATTTTATTGCTTTCCTCCCCTTATTCACAAAATTGTATTCCCCATTCCCAAAGCGTTGTAATAGCGTATGACATTTAAAATCTACAATTGATCGACTTCCTTATTATTGTTAGTAATTAGGGTTTGTATGACAAGATATTAAAATCAAACATTAGACAACTCTAATCCAAGACAAATAATTGAATCAAGCACACTTTGCACACATACACCTCTAGAGTAATCTCACTTGTTACCTCAGATAAAAACAATCATGCCCCTCGAACATGAGATGTTTTGGCAAAGACCATCGATTAAAAGATCGTAGTCCCTTGATGACCCTTCAATGTTGCCTTCGGTAAACAATCTTAGTACCTTACGACAATTGCTAAAATATCTTACAAATTTCCTTTTATGACTGTACGACAACCCACACCTGTCCTGCACATCCAATGATATGGCTCTCTACCAATCAATTGTAGACAAGAACTATCTAAAGGCGAAGGAAAAGAACAAGGACTTTGTGAGTAGGTAGATTTCTCGTAATTGCTTGCTCATAAACAAAACCATTTGCACCTTACACTTTCAAAACACTTTTCAAAACAAACATTTTGTAGACATTCTTAACGATACGAGAATCATTACAAAATTGCCTACTTTAGCATTTTCAAAACATCTTTCCAAAATACCCCTTTTTACAAATATTTTTAAAGCCAACACTTTGTATACATTCTCAATGATATGAGAATCATTACAAAGTTTGCCAAACTTAGGAATTTTCTAAATATTTTCAAACTTACACAAACACGAAGCATTTTTTAGTGATCAAGAAATTAAGAGCCCGTAGATAACTACAGATGAAAAGAGTGTTAAGACCTTCCCTTTTCATAACCTACCCCCCCGAACTCAAGAAAAATTCTCAAAAGGTCTTTCCTGTTCTTTTCACCATTTCCTTTATTGGATAAAAGAAAAGTCGGTGGCGACTCTTGCTATCCGCAACATTTTTGATAAAACACAAAATACCCAAGTCAATTCTCTCACCGTATTACAGACCTGAATTTAGAAGGAAGAATGTTGTGGCAAGAGAACCCTATACTCAATGTGTTTTAGATAGGGTCTGAATCAAAAAACTACCATTCAACATTAATCCTACATACAAGCCAGACATACCAGATCCTATTCTAATATTAGTAGAAGAACTAAGGGATGCCCTTGAGAAAGTCTAAAGAGAAAAAGGAGGGATTATAGCATAGCCTTTATGACCTTGCTTATGAGAAGAATCAATTGCAACATGAGCCTGAGCTAAAATACCAACAGATTCAAAAAGATCATGAATTGGCTGATAAAGAGAGGCTTAAACAAAAGCTTACGACTAAATGGTTGGTACAATCAAGAATCACAAGATAAGAGGGAATTTAAAGAGGCTATGGGAGCCTAAATCCAAGAGTTAGAAGAAAATTCTCAAGGTCAAGATAAGAAGATTCAAAACCTTGTCACAAGGCTCCAAGAAAGTCAAGAGTTAGAGGTGAGAGAATGCCTTAGGAGGATGAGAGCAGAAAGACTCCTTTCCCAACGAGTAAAGAAGTATGAAGAAGTATGCCAAGAATAGAAGGCCTCCGAAAATATTTCCTTATACAAAGGGGTTTCTATAAGGAGATGAGAGTTGAAAAAACATATTGGGAAGAGTAATACAAAATCATAGACCAAGCAGGTGAAGATAACAAGATCATAATCCCGAGACTATACAAGGAGTATGTGAAGTACAAAGACAAGCATGCAAAGCTCGCCTTCTTAGCAAACAATCTCATTGGTGATATTACTAGGAGTTTAAGGGATGCAGAAGCTACAATGGTCCCTCTCCCTAAGGATGTTGAAGACTTCCTCAAGCTTTGTAAGGAGATGGTTGATGGTTTTAGGGCAGACGTTAGCAAGCACAGTTAGGAGATTTAGTTTCCATTTTTGTTATTTATTTCAGTATTTGGCATTTGTTGTAATTTCCCGTATTCAGTATTTCCATTAAGTATTTGCTTTTGTTCGAATTGTATTTCCATTTTGAGGATTGTTATGGTTTTTCTTATTCAATAAAAAGTTTTTTGTTTCGGTATTATATTCTTGGGGTGCTCACCAATAAAAAATAAGAACCTGGAAAATTACATAATAATAAAAAGAAATTCCAAGTGAATAAGACATTAAAATAACCTCTTAGCATATTCATACGCATCCATCCAACCACAAGTATCACATCCATATTTCATACAAAAAACTCATGTTTTTCACATCATCTCATGTTAAATCATCTAGCAAGACAAACTGACTTCCCGACCTCCATAATAAACCAGAGCTCATCAAAAGAAAGTAATAGAATAAATTGAGCAAAATCAAGCTGTTTTTTAAGAAGACTTAGAACAAGTGGAAAGGAAGTATCGACTCAATGAAGAGTATATGAGTCAAGTCCTACTTTCCTTGAAGAACATCATAGCAAGACAAGACGAGATTCCCAAGGTAGATTTTGAAGAAGTGTCCCAAACTATTGGTGCTTCGAGCGGCTGCCAACCAAGAAATTTGCAGAATCTGGTCCCGTCAAGACAAATGCTGCTCAACAAGAGACCATCATGGCTCACATTGAAGGTTTTGTTCCACCTCCGCCAAGGTAGGGCCATCCCACACTCTGTAAATTCTAGTCAACATTCCTCCCAACATGGATAGTTATATAGACTTACAGTATGGAGACCATGATTTGGAAGGCATAACTCAAGTGCCTCAACAAAAGGCGCTCCATAATAATGTTGTTGAAGATCTTATGGCGATCAGTCAATTTAAATCCATTGAAGAAAAACTTAGAGTCGTGGAAGGTTATGATGCTTTCAACGTGGGTGCCCTAGAAATGTGTTTAGTCCGAGATGTGGTGATTCCTCCAAAGTTCAAGGTACCTGACTTTGAAAAATATAAGGGACTTACATGTCCAAGGAATCATGTGTGCATATTTTGTAGAAAAATGGCTGCCTATTCTCACGATCAGAAACTGATGATCCATTATTTCTAAGACAGTCTGAGTGGGGCATCCCTAGATTGGTATATAAAGTTGGAGCAAGCACATGTTCAATAATGGGAAGATCTTTCTCATGCCTTCTTAGAGAAATACAAATACAACTTGGATATGGCTCCAAACCGCATGCAACTATAAAAGTTGTCTCAAAAGAAGGATGAATCTTTCAAAGAGTATGTTCAATAATGGAGACAAATAGAAGCCAGTCTACAACCACCACTCCTTGAAAAAGAATTGGTAGACATGTTCATGAGTACCCTACAAGGTCTGTAGTATGAGAATATGGTAGGGAGCATCTCTTTAGGATTCTATGATTTGGTAATAATTAGGGAGCGAATTGAAGCTGGTTTGAAAAGTGACAAGATACAAGAGGCATCTAGTACTTCTTACAACTCAAATAAGCATATTCCTAACTTCTCAAAAAAGAAGGAAGGAGAAGCTAATGTTGTCACAGCACACCAGAAGGCATAACAACCATTGGTAATCCCACAAGACCAACAACAAAATAGATTTGAAAGACCTCCAAGAATATTTGATTCTCTCCTTATGCCACACAATTAACTACTATAACACCTACTAAAGGAGTCCCTCATAGAGCTAAATCCACTTGTTCTTCAAATTGGGGCACTCCCTCCAAATTACAGTGTGAATGCAAGGTGTGAATATCATGATAATTCTCCAGGACATACTATAGAGAAATGTTGGGCTTTAAGACATAAGGTTCAAGATTTGATAGAATCTCAATATATCACCTTCGATAAACCGAATATCAAGACAAACGCCATGCCTCCGCATGGTTGCCCAGTGGTGAACGCAATTGAGATAGTCATTAATCATGGAGAGACTAAATGAGTAAAAGCTTGGATAGATATCCTGAAGGAGAATTTATTGGAACATGGCTTTCTCTTGGAACAAAATGATGCTTTCAAAAACACTTTGTAAAAATTGGTGGACCAAGGGATAATACAATTTGGGAATTTCCCTAAATAGGAATATGCAGCTGCAATTAATGGGAATACAAGAAGACCATTGGTGATCCCTTGCCAATGTCTGAGTTATGCAAATAGCCCACTTGTAAATCCTTGTTGGGAGCCAAGCCCAACAAAAATACCAGTAACAATACCATGCCAAGGTCAGTCTTTGAAGATACTGGTGCCTCCGAAGAGTACAAAGGTGATCAAGGGACCATCTCCAACTTCCTACAAAAGTGATAAATTTGTGCCATGGAGTTACGACCCACTGTTTATGTTAATGGGTTGAAACAAGAATGTGAGTCCTCAGCAAGTCAATGACCTGCAATTACTAATATAGCAGGAACATGGGGCATGACTCACAGTGGTCGCATATATGCTCCAGATCAACATGACAAGGATGATACTCTGGCTAAGGTTAAAGGAAAAGTTATGGCTGAGACTAGTCAAAGATAAGAACCTCCGAGTAAAGCCTTCACTGACCAAGAGGCTGATGAGTTCTTAAAATTGATCAAGAAGAGTGACTATAGGATGATGAATCAACTTCACCAAATTCCATCCAAGATTTCAATACTCTCATTGTTACTAAATTCAGAAGCACACTGAGATTCTGTGGTGAAGATTCTGAGTACTGCTCATGTAACAAAGGAGATCACATTGGATCAATTTGATGGAGGCATGGCCAATCAAACATCAAGAACATGCCTAGGCTTCAATGTCAGTGAGTTACCTCCACAAGGTAGTGCTCACAACAAGTCACTACATATTTCAATCCAATGCGGAAATACTAATATATCCAAGGTGCTCAGAGATATTGATTCTTCACTGAACATACTACCAAAGACCAGCCTGGTGAAACTAACAATGGATGGCATAGTTATAAGAAAAAGTTCTATTGTGGTTAAAGCTTTCGATGGCTTTCAAAGCATTGCGTTTGGAGAAGTGGATCTTCCAATAAAGATTGGCCCGCATATTTTCTACATTACCTTCCAGGTGTTGGATATAGAACCAACATATACTAGCCTGCTCGGGCGACTGTGGATTCATGTTGCGGGGTTTTCACCTCGACTCTACATCAAAATTTGAAGTTCCTCATTGAAGGAAAATTAGTTTTGATTGACGGAGAAGAAGACATATTCTTAAGCCACTTGGAGTCCTACAGGTACATCAGTGTGGAAAAAGATTGTGTGGAGACGTCATTCTAGGTCTTGGAAGTGGCTACAGTGGTTACCCTCCCGATAGAAAAGGTCAAAAGACCAGAAACCTCCATGACATCATGGAGATCCCTACAAACTGTTGTGGAAGACCAAACATCTAAAGGTTAGGGCAAGTTTATGGAGATACATGAGAAGAAAGAATGTTATGGTTTGGGCTATCAACCGTCGAAGGCTACTAAAAAAGATAAAGGAAAATTTCCTCCCATCCAGGAAACCTTCATCAACAAAAAAGTAGAGAATGGTGGGAAAGTGTCACTGATATCTGACAAAAGTAATAACAAAGGAGCTTCAAACATCATCCGTGAATGTGCTCCAGGAGAAGAACTCAAGAATTGGACAGTTGTGAAGATTCCATAGACCTTTTTCTTTCCAAAGTAATTTTTTTTTGTTTTAAAAGAACCTATGTCTCTCCTGAGGTATATGGGTATCTTGTAAGGGCCCCACTTTATTTTCAAACAATATTTGCATTAATAAAAGTTAATTTTTGCATTCAATTGAGATTCATTTCTTTCTCTTTTATTTACTACCCTTTTTTTAAATGGCAATACTTTTTCTTCATATGCACTTTCAAATTTAGCATTCTAAAAAGAACCAAAACATGATAAAATGTGCATATCCACACTTAAATTCACCTATAATGATACTGCTACTACCCAATATGATTTTGATGCACCAATTAACCAAGCTGAAGAGAAGGGTGAGGAAGATTATGAACTCTCCGAAGAGTTGGCAAGGTTACTAGAGAAAAAATCAAATGACATACAACCGTACTAGGAACTTATAGAGATCATCAATCTTGGGACAAAGAAAGAAAAGAAAGAGATCAAGATAGGTGCATCCTTGGAAGGTTGTAAGGTTTGGATATATTTTCATGCTCTTATCGAGATATGTAAGGTTTGGATACAGACATTGTCGTGTATAAACTACCACTCAAGGAAGGTTGTTCTCCTGTCAGATAAAAGCTCAAAAGAACTCATCCAGACATGGCTAGTGAAATTCGAGAAGAAGTCCTCAATCAACTTGATGCAGGTTTCTTAGCCGTGGTAGACTATCCACCTTGGATTGCTAATATCATACCGGTTCCCAAGAAGGACGGTAAAGTACATATGTGTGTGGACTATCGGGATCTAAATAAAGAAAGTCCTAAAGAAGATTTCCTGCTACCTCACATTAATATTTTAATGGAAAATACAATTCAAGCTTCAATATTTTCTTTCATGGATGGTTTCTTAGGATATAATCGATCAAAATGGCTCCCGAGGACATGGAAAAGACTACTTTCATGATCTTGGGGTACCTTATGCTACAAAGTAATGCCCTTTGGTCTAACGAACACAGGGGAAACCTATCAACGAGCAATGGTCACGCTATTTCATGAGATGATCCACAAAGAAGTAAAATTTTACATGTAAGATATGATTGCCAAGTCACAGGATCACAACATTCATTTACAAAAATTATTCAAACGACTAAGAAAATTTAGACTGAGTTTGGATCCAAATAAATGTATATTTGGTGTCAGGTCAGGTAAACTATTGAGTTTTATTGTAAGCCAACAAGGTATTGAGGTGGATCCTAACAAAGTAAGGGCCATACAAGTAATGCCAACTGCGTGAATAGAAAAAGAGGTTTGGGGTTTTTTAGGACGATTGAACTACATCACAAGGTTCATATTGCACCTAAATGCAACTTGAATACCTATATTTAAACTAATAAAAAAGGATCAATCAATGGAGTGGATTGAAGACTGTCAAACAACCTTTGAATAAATTAAGCAATATTTATAAGAACCAAAAATTCTAATGCCACCGGTTCCCAGAACACCATTATCATGTACTTGATAGTTCTAGAAGGATCTATGGGATGTGTATTGGGTCAAAACGATGAAACGGGTAGAAAGGAGCATGCCATCTACTACCTAAGCAAAAAAATTTACTGACTGCGAAACCGGATACTCATTCCTTGAAAAGGCTTGTTGTGCTCTAGCTTGGGCCACTAAACGAATAAGAAAATATATGTTGACTCACACCACATGGTTAATATAAAGAATGGATCCTTTAAAGTACGTGTTTGAAAAGGCAGCTTTCATAGGAAGAATTTCTAGATGGAAGATGTTTTTATCCGAATACAACGTCCGATATGTTTCACAAAAGGCCATTAAGGGTAGTATATTAGTTGATCACCTAAATCATTAACCTATGGCAGAATATCAGCCAATGTAGTTTGACTTTCCAGACGAGGACATCATAGTTATAGGAGATTATGAAATACAAGTTTTGATGCGGTGGGAGAACTGACTTGAGAGTTTTGCGTTTTATCACAAATATTGCGGTTAGCAAGATTCGCCACCGACTTTTTTTTATCCAAAAGGAAAGGTGAAAAAGCATAGGAAAGACCTTTGAGATTATTTCTTGAGTTCGGGGGGTAGATTATGAAAAGGGAAGGTATTAACACCCTTTTCATCCATGGTTTTCCATGGGCTCTTAGTTACTTGCTAGATCACTTGCTTTTGTTTGAAATTATGCTTTTTGTGGTTTTTTGAAAGTATTTTGTAAAGAGGCCATTGTTTAGGCAAACTTTGTAATGATTCTCGTTCGTAAGAATGTATACAAAGTGTTTGAAAGTGTAGGTGCTTGTTTTGAGAATAGCAAGGATGTTTTATTTGAAATTGAGCAAGTAATTAGGAGCATTCTACCTACTCAAAAGTCTTTCTTTTTCATTTTCCTTTTCCTTTGACATTGTTATCTTACCATTGATTTGGTAAGTAACCCTATCTTTGGATGTAAACGGGATGGGCGTGGGTCATCGTATAACCATGATTAGCAATGTTGTAAGGTATCTTAGAATTCTTTTTTAGGGACTAAGATCATCTGAAAGGCAACTTAAATAGCGTCATCGAGGGACTATGATCTTGTATTTGCTTGTTTTTGCTAAGATACCTTACATGCATAATATGGCCATTTTGTATAAGACAACCAAGTGGAATAACCCTAGGGGTACTTGTGTGAAAGTGTATTGTTTTCATGCTTGTTTTTGTCTTGAATTAGGGTTTTCTAAGTATTGGTTTTAGTCTTTCCATACAAACCCTAATTACTAGCATTTGTATATAAAATCGATAAATTGCCGAATTTAAAGTTACTACGCTATTACAACATTTGTGGGAGGGGGTGTACAAATTGAATGGGGATTGCAAGAATGTGAACCTAGTTAGTCTATTACAACCATATTAAATTGGTATAAATGTACAAGGAATTAAATGAATACAATGTACAAAATGAATAAATGTACAAAAATGCAAAATATGAAGTAAATGAATATTTGTTTGATTTTTTTAGAGAAAAGGGATTTTGTCTTAATATAATTAATTAAAGAAATGATTAATTAAACTTAAAAATAAAACTAATTCACTAATAAAAGAAATTAATAAAACCCTAATTCATTAATTGATTAAAGAAAATAAGTTTAGGAAAAAGAATTTTTTTTGGTATTTTTGTCTTGAAAATATTTATAGTATTAAAAAATATTTTTGGCCTTTTTTAATATTAAAATGATATATTTTAATTGGTGTAAAAGAAAATAACTAATAACCTAGCTTTAATTAAATTTACAAGATAATAAGTAAAAATAAATAAAGTATGATTAATAAAATAATTTTTGTGTGAGAAAAATAAATAAACTAAATTAAAATATAAATCTACTATTTTTGTATTTTTCATGATTTTTTAGTATTATGAAAATAATTAAGAAAATAAATAAAAAGTAAATAAGAAAATAAAATAAAATAGGGCCAAGGGCGTATAAATGATATGGGGGGTTAGCCAGCAAAAACAAAAAAAAATCCAGGCCCAATGAGGCCCAGCGCCTGCAAAAAAAACATAAGTCAAGAAGCAAAAAATATCAAAAAAATCAAAAGGGTACCACTGGGGCTCGAACCCAGGTCCCAAAGGTTATAGGCGCGCACTTCTACCACTGGGGTGGCTATACATCTGTTAACATAATCAAAACAATAAATATATGATACAAAACGCGCCCTGACTACTTCATCTTCAACCTCCAGCCAGACCAACTGTAACTTGTTCATTTCTCATGAAAAATGAAAACTGTAAACCTGAAACTTGTAGCAAATTTCCTCACGATTTCAAAAATGTAAAGCATTAAAACTATAGATCAAAGATAAGCATGAATTTTATTGGCCCTAATCTGAACCCTAAAAATATCAGAAACTTAAATCCTAAAATTCTCTAAGCTCAAGCAAAATTAATGGAAACTATGAACATGGTTAGCTTTAGGGCGATGATATCTACATGTTTTGTTCACAAATAAATCATTAATGATGCTTGTATGAAGATTTCAAAGTTAAGAAAACTTACCTCAAAACTGGAAATCGTGTGTTGAGTTTGAGCTTGTTTCAAGTGATGGTGATGATCAGGTTAGCTTCCTTGAGGTCCCAGGAAGCTAATGCAATGATTAGCTTGAGCAATGGATGGCTGAAATGGTCAGGAGAAGTCAATGTGCAGAGCTCTGTTTTTGAAAATGGAGGATGGTGTTAATTATGTTACAGTTCTGTAATAGGGTGTGAGATCAGTTCTATATGATATTTAGAAGTTTAGAAACCAAAAGGCCAAGAAACGCACGAGTAGATTATGAGTTTCAAGTTATTGATCAGTTTGTGTGAAAATGGAGGTATAGAACGTGATTCTGAGTTCTAGGTCTTTTCAGGGCATGAGCATTCTTGTATTTGTGTCAAATAGTTTTTCTATGTATAAGCAAAAGGATTGGAGTGCATTGGCAAGTCAGAAGTACAATTTTTTAGCTTTTGGCTAGGTTACTTGATTTTGAAGAAAAGTGGGAAACAAGTTTCAAGAGGAGGTACAAGCATGGGCTGGGTGATTGTAAGTGTCTAAACCAATTCTTATGAGTTATAGACTTGTTTGATCAGAAGAGAACAAGTGCAAGGCTTAAGAATAAGTTTAGTGCAAAAAGTCACTTTATCAAAATGGCAATGTAACCTTTCTTCCAAAAATGGATATAAAGCATGTCCATGCATTGAATGCTTGAAGTGAGACCTCTAACAGCTGTGTAAACCATTAATTATGGAGTGCATAACAAGTTTGAGGCCTGAAAAGTAGTGTTTATGCAACATAGTTTGAATTTTGAATTTGGTTTATCACAAAATGACTTGTAAATCAAGTGATAAAACCCTAACTTCATCTCTTCGATTCTCCCTACTCAAGAATGATTTCAAGGAGTTCTTGGAAATTTTGGAAAGCTTATAATGTTCTATACAAACCATATTTGGATTGCTTTTGAATATTCCCCTTGGAACTATATGAAAAAGTGCCATGAAGTTGGGTCGAAATCCTGACCAAATTAGGGCAAAATTTCACTAAGTGTTTAGTTTCATGACCACATGTTCTTAAAATTATAACTTGAAATCCAATAACTTTTAGAAGAAGTTATGTGAAGAAAAGTTGTATATTTCATGGATATATACAACTTTCATGTTGGAAGTTTCTCTTGAATCATCTTTCACGATGGTGAAAAATTTGCTCAAAGTTATGAAAAAATAAGAAATTTCCAACACTTAGAAAAATTTCTAAATTTAGAAATTTTGACTTTTCAAAATGAAATATTGACTTTTTGATTTCTTGATGAATAAGTTTCATATTTTGACAAGCTTTGATGAATTGTAATCTTTGGCATTATATTTTGACCAAAAGGTCAAAGTTTGACTTTTGAGTATACATTTGACTTTTGATCAATTGACTGAAAATTCATCTATCCATCCATTGGACTTGAGAAATGTTGTGAGCCATGTCAATAGGTCAAAATGATGCAATTGGAATATTGAGATTATGCCTTAAACCAATTGATCATTTGCTAGGTCAAAAATCAGAAATTGCCTTTTCCCAATCAAAACCCTAATTTTGAACATTTTGCCCTTTTGGAGATTTGATCAAATTTATTGAGAATTGAGGTCCAAACTTGATCAAATGATACATATGAGTTTAAAATGTTTATGTGGATCAAAAATCATGAAGTTTGACTGTAAATTTGCCATGGTTGACTTTTTCCCAATACAGTTGATTTTTAGGTCAACTGCTCAATTGACTGAGCAAAAGTGTGATCCAAGGCTTGAAACTTGACATGAGTGATCTTGGGGGTCCATAATGATCCGGGAAAATCATATGGGGCATTGAAATTTCAAAAATCCTTGTGCAAACTGAAACCCTAATTTTGGTCCTCAGTGCTTAAGGAGGTGTCTCGAGTTGGTCAAACCCTAGTGCAGTCTTGAGCTAAGGAGATCTTGTGAGCAAATTCTTGATAAGTGAGAGGGAAAATTTTGGGGTACAACACCAGGACCCAACGAAGGACCTGAACCAGGGGCACGATGGACACTCATTTTTTATGATGCTTCAAACGTACTAGGGCATGAAATTGGGGCAGTATTGATTTTTCTGAAGAATTTTCATAAACCTTATACTGCAAGGTTATGCTTTAATTGCACCAACAATATTGTTGAATACAAAGCTTGTATATTGGGTTTGGAAGCTTCTATTGATCTACAAATCAAATTCCTCGAAGTGTATAGAAACTTAGAGTTATTCATACACCAAGTCAACGGTTAATGGGACACCCAACATCCTAAATTAATTCCATACCGAGGTTATATTTTGGCAGATGCCTTAACAACTTCATCAGGCATGTTCAAGATAACTTGGCCTAATCACGAACCATGCATCAAAATTAGACATTTCAAAGAACATGTACATTCTCTCGCAGTTGAAGAAGGGCTAGATAACAAACCTTGGTTCTGCGACATCAAGAGGTATTTAGAAAAGCAAGAATATCCATAAAATGCTTCAATAATAGACAAGCGATCTCTATGAAAGCTAGCATCAAATTTCTTCTTAAATTGAGATGTATTTGTGATATGGTGGAAAAACCGACTGTTTAATACTGGTTTGCATTTTTTGTTCGCAAATTTTGCGGTAAGCAAGAGTCGCCACCAACTTTTCTTTTATCCAACAAAGGAAAGGGTGAAAAGAATAGAAAAAGACCTTTTCCGAGATTATCTGAGTAAGGGGGTAGATTGTGGAAAGGGAAGGTATTAGCACCCTTTCCATCCGTGGTTTTCCACAGGCTCTTAGGTACTCGCTCATTTTGAAAACTGTTTGTGTGTTTGTATGTTTTGAATTTTTTTGTTTTCTTTATGGTAACTCTTGTATCAGTCCTCAAGAGTGTGATAAAGCGTTTTTTGAAAGTAGTTTTTGAAAGTGTGTAAGTGTGAAAAAGTTGTTCTTGAGCAAGTACCTAACAGTTATCTACCTACTCGAAAAAGGATGTTCTTTTCCTCCTTTCCTTTAGACAATGTTATCCTACTATTAGTGAGTAGGTAGCCCTATCGTTGGAAGTTGAGGGAATATTGAAAGGGACGCTATGGTCATTGAAGGCAACATGTAAAGATATCTTAGCATTTCGAAGGGACTATCATCATATAGGCAACATCGAAGGAACAAGATCATTTACCAAAAGGCAACTCGAGGGACGTTTAGGGACCATGATCTTTTATGATGACTTTTATACCGAGTGTCTTTGCTAAGATATCCCTACTTTCGAGGGACATGACCATTTCCGAGGCAACCGAGTAAGGAATACCCTAAGGATGCAAGTGTGGGAAGTGTGTTTTTTCAGTGATTTATCTTTTGCATTAAGGTTTGCTAATGTTTATTTTCAATCTTTCCATGCAATCCTAGTTACTAACAGTAATATTGTACAGGAAATGTAAAGTACGGAAAATAAAAGCAGAAACATAAACCCTAAACTATCACAATGCTTTGGGACAATTACTTAATAAAGAGGTGCAAGAAAATAAAGTGCGGAATTTTAAATCTAAAACTATTACATTCATGATCAGTTACAATATTAAAAAAATGCGAAAACCATAAACGCGCGCGAGATAAAGATGAACGTCTAAAAACCTAAGAAAATGATAAGTAAACAAAAGAAAATATTTTTTTGGTTTTTGTTTTTGTTAAGAAAACCATTAAATAAAAATTAGGAAGATTAAGTTTTAATCCTAATTAATTAAATCAATGCAAACAAAGACTAATCCTAATATTTTTTTTTTGTGATTTTGAAGAAAATATATAGATAAAAAGAATCTAAGTCTAATTAATTTTTAATTAATAAAAATAAGATCCATATAATTAATTAAGTTAATTTACAAAGTTAAGGTTAATTCACGAAAAACCTAAGTCTATTTTATTTTAATTAAAAAAAGAAATGTTAAAGTTTAATTAATTAATTGATTAAAGAAATTAATTACATTAAAATATCTAATCCTATTTTTTTGTGATTTTTTTATTATTTATTTTTATGATTTGTTAAAAATGAAAATATAAAATAAACAAAAATGCTAAAAGAAAAAAAATAAGAAAACATAACATATGGGTCTGGATGTGCAAAAAGATGACGGGGGGGGGGGGGGGGGGGCTTAATTAAAAACGTTTGGTCCAATTGTGAGAAACCCAGCTTGCATCTGGATTCAATATGGATGTGCCTAGAGAGTGCATGGTGGTTTGTACATTGGAGGCGCTAAATCTTGATCCAGTGGTGATCTGATGGCTGAGATCTGGAGATGCATGGTAGACGTGTGGAGATGCAAATCATTGGATCTGCAAGAAATGTTAAGAAAAATAGAAAATTGTTGGACATGGGATCGAACCTAGGTCCCTTTCCTCACACACTTGCACACTTACCATTCGACCATCCTGAAACACCCCAATTCTACCAGACAATTATGAATGTAAATCAGAGTTTTAAAATTCATACAACTGAATCAGGATGCCATAAATTCAACTTAAAAACACATTGCATTCAACATGGATACGTAACACTTTAAACTTTGGATGAACCATCAGCAGAATAATTTAATTTCTTAATTCAAAAAATTGAACAACTATGCAGCAGAATCATAATAATATCTTTGTCCAACAATTACAGCAACTTCAAAATAAAACATACTTTGCAACAATCAAATTAAAGTTCAACAACTAAAATAATCAATAATCAAAAGCAATAAGTGTTCACCCCCCGAGTGTTACGTATCAGAACAATGACACCGACTCGAAATACCGAAGGTATACTGCCTTCACTCTGGATTACCTGCACGTTACCAATGTAAGGGTAACATTTAAACATAAGGGGTGAGATATCTAACAGTATAATAAAATGTATGATAAATAATATGTTAGATCAATTCATATAATGACACCACTTCACATCTCATAAACAATAATAATCGCAACAGAATACCAACAATATACACATTTACCGCATCAACACACAACTTCTTTATACAATCATATCATGCGATTCAATACTATGTAAATGCACGTGGTACCATTGGAGCAGAACTCCCATCTCAAAATAATTGCCAATAAATAGAGGCATCAACAAGGCATAAGCCTTCATCTTAATATTCACCAATACAAGCCATCTTAACGAGCATCAACTCCATCTTGATATGCAATGTATGCGACACAATCATGAATGTAGTAATAACAACCACACTTAAAAACATCTCAACACAACATCATCGTTGGCCAGAAGCCTACATCTTAATAGCTGCCAATTATTAGAGGCATCTCAATATCATTCATCAACACAATTCATCAACATATTTCATCGACATAATTCATCTCATAATTCATCAACATAATTCTACAGCAACTTAGCCACAATAATAATACAACGACAGATCGACAATCCCTCAATGTTGGCCATAGGCCTATAACATGATAATGCCTATAATTAATTAATCATCTAAGGCTTATCTCTAATTACCAAACCTCTACATATTATTATTCTGTAATACTACATAATTATCATCATTAATCTTACTGTTATGAACCAAGTAATAATCTATAATCATCTTATCCTCATCATACTTCACAAAATCATCATAGTGATTAACACGGGAAGCTAACTCTAATCCTAATTTGGGTACTAGTATTATTCTTCTTATCCTTAATTTTAATCCTTAAGAATGAATTTCACCGCGTTAGCTATCTAACTCTTTAAACGGCGCCTCAAACGGAGCCCGAAAACTCAAGTTACAGCCTTTGGAATAATCCGTCAAAAATCAGACTACATGAGTCGACGCATACTATTTTGAGTCGACGCGTATGGGGTTGAAATCCTACATGAGTCGACGCGTAACCTCTTGCGTCGACTCATACTGATTCTGAAATACTTCATGTGTCGATGCATGGTCCTTATGTATCAAGTCATCCTGAGTCTTAACTTTTACATGTATCGACGCATGGCTTTTGAGGTCGAGTCATACTGACCTGTGATGAAAATGTTCTACGATTTCACTGCATTTTCACTGCATCAATTATAATAATCCTATGTTTCTACATCAATTATACAATATTAGGGCATCATTATTCATCTCTAAATCATTGATCCTTATCAACCAACAATATATATATATATATATATATATATATATATATATATATATATATATATATATATATATATATATATATATATATATATATATATATATATATATATATATATATATATATATATATATATATATATATATATATATATATATATATATATATATATATATATATATATATATATATATATATATATATATATATATATATATATATATATATATATATATATTTCAATCATAAACAAAATAACCTTTCACATCTAATCCCACATACTACTCATCATAAACCCTATTATAGAGTCAGAACCCCACCCTTACATTGGATTAAAGGTTGCTCTATAACTTTTCTGGTTGAATTTTGTTCTGGCTCTTTTCCTTCTTTTCTGCAACTTTCACGTTCTCTTCTAACCCTTATTTTCTTTCTCTTCTTACTTATACTTCATTTCCATATTAATTATAAATAACTAATATAATAATCCTATAATTCTCATTATGTCTTAATGGGCTTAAAACTCCTACATCCCCTTTCTACTACTTCTAGTCCTAAAAAATAAGCCCACATCAAATAATATTATTATTCCAATATTATTCCACAACTTAATAGAATAAGTAAATCCAATAACAACAACACATCAACTATCATCATAACACAACTTCACAAATAATCCAAAAATAATTTAATTAAATAATTAATTAAATTACGGGTGTTACTATTCTCCCCCACTTAGAATATTTTCGTCCTCGAATATTTACCTTAATCAAACAACTCAGGATAAGAGTCCCGCATCTTGCTCTCCAACTCCCAAGTCATGCTTTCTCCAAAAGCTCCTAGCCAAACCACTTTAACCAAAGAAATCTCTTTGCCCCTCAGAGTCTTTATTTCACGATCCACGATTCGTACAGGCATCGTCTCCATAGTAAGGTTATCCCGTACTTGTACATCATCCATATGAATCACATGAGATGGATCTGAAATATACTTCTGGAGTTGTGACACATGAAACACATCATGAAAATTCGAAAGATTAGGCGGTAAAGCCACTCTATAAGCAACATTCCCAACTCTCTCCGAAATCTGATATAGACCAATAAAATGAGAAGTGAGCTTCTTAGACTTCAATGCTCGTCCAACACCAGTCACAGGTGTAACCCTCAAAAACACATGGTCACCCGCTTGAAATTCTAAGTCCTTCCTTTTCTTGTCATGATAACTCTTCTGTCTACTTTGGGAAGCTTTCATCTTTTCTCGAAACAACTTCACATTCTCAGTAGTCTCACAAACTAGTTCAGGTCCAAGTACTACACTTTATCCATATTCATGCCAACATAAAGGAGTCCTACATATTCGACCATACAACGCTTCAAAAGGTTCCATCCTAATACTAGGATGGTAACTGTTATTATAAGTGAACTCTATCAACGGAAGATAAGTATCCCACGAACCTCTATGCTTAAGAACACATGCCCTCAACAAATCTTCCAACGATTGAATAATCTGTTCAGTCTGACCATCTGTCTGAGGATGATATGCCGAACTCAACCTCAACTTAGAACCCAACGCTTCTTTCAAACCCTTTCAAAAATCAGAAGTAAACCTCGGATCTCTATCTGGAACAATACATAAAGGAACACCATGCAGCTTCACAATCACACTAGTGTAAATCTCAGCCAACTTCGACACTGGAAAACTGATGTTAATAGGAATAAAATGAGCTGACTTCGTAAGCCTATCAACAATCACCCAAATTTAGTCATGTCCACGTAAAGTATTAGGTAACCCTGTCACAAAGTCCATTGAAATGATATCCCATTTCCATTCTGGAACTTCTAACGGTTGCATCAACCTTGCAGGCTTCTTTCAACTTTCGACTTCTGACAAATCAAACATGCATACATAAATCGAGCCACATCACTCTTCATTCCAGGCCACCAAAACAAACCTTTCAAATCTTGATACATCTTTGTAGCTCCTGGATGAATGCTCAACTTACTTCTATGACTCTCTTCAAGTATCTCTTTCTTCATCTCAACATCATCAGGAGTACGAATCCGATAACGGAATCTCAACACACCTTGCGCATCTAGCTTAAAATCATTATCTTTGGACTGATCTATCCCTACCATCGAGTCAACCAGTTTCACATCCAACTTCTAAGCTTCTCTGATACTGTCTAGAAATTCATTATTAATCTTTAACATACCTAACATAACACTCTGCCATGTCATCTCGCAAACTAAGCTCATATCTATGAACTGTTCAATTAATTCCAACTCTTTAACCATCATTACTGACATATGTAAAGTCTTTCGACTCAACGCTTTAGCTACCACATTCGCTTTTCCTGGATGATAATTCAAACTGAAATCATAATCCTTAACAATTCTAACCATCTCCGTTGTCTCATATTCAGCTCCTTCTGATCGAATAAATACTTTAAGCTCTTATGGTCACTAAACACTTCAAATCTAGAACCATAAAGATAATGCCTCCAAATCTTCAACACAAGGACAATTGCAGCAAGCTCTAAATCACGCGTAGGATAGTTCTTCTCATGAGTCCTCAACTTCCTTGACGCATAAGAAACTACCTTATCATTCTGCATAAGCACACCTCCTAAACCCATCTTAGAAGCATCACAATATACCACAAAAGGCTCTCCTGGATTAGGCAATGTCAAAATCGGAGCCGATGTCAATCTCTTCTTCAATTCTGTAAAACTTTCTTCACACTGAACATACCACACAAAAGCTCTACCTTTACAAGTCAACTTAGTCAACGGAAGTGCCAACTTAGAAAAACCTTTGATAAACCTTCTATAGTAACCATCAAATCCCAAAAAGCTTCTAATCTTAGTAGTTGACTTTGGAGTTTCCCATTGCAACACCGCATCAACCTTCGATGGATCTTCAACAATGCCACTACCTGATATCACATGACCTAGAAAACTAACCTCCTTTAACCAGAACTCACACTTAGTCAGCTTTTCATATAACTTCTTTTCTTTTAAAACATGCAATACTACTCTTAAGTGTTCTGCACGCTCTTCTTCTGACTTAGAGTAAATCAAAATATCATCAATGAACACCACCATGAACCGATCCAAATAAGTATGAAAGATACGATTCATGTATTACATGAATACTCCCGGCACATTAGTAACACCGAAAGGCATCACCGAATACTCATAATGTCCATAACGCATTCTGAAATTCGTCTTCTGGATATCTTCATCCTTCACCTTAATCTGATGGTAACCCGACCTCAAATCAATCTTACTGAAAACACGAGCATCCACCAATTGGTCCATCAAGTCATCTATTCTTGGAAGCGGATACTTGTTCTTAACCGTCACTTTATTCAATTGTCTATAATCAACACAAAGCTTAATACTTCTATCTTTCTTCTTTACTAACAACACCGGAGCTTCCCACAGCGATACACTTGGTCTTACAAACTTCTTTTCAAGTAACTCTTCCAATTGCTTTTTTAACTCTGCCAATTCAAATGAAGTCATCCTGTATGGTGCCATAGACACAGGTCTGGTACCAGGTACAAGATCAATTGCAAATTCAACTTCCCTCTCCAGCGGTACATTAGGAATTTCATCAGGGAAAAGATCAGGAAATCACACACCACCTGCAATTCCTCAATTATAGCTTGAGTCTCTACAGACATCAACGCCATCAACCAGAACATTTATGCTTCTTCTTGCATCAACTTCCTCAATCGTCTAGCAGACAACAAACTATCTTCCTCTTCTTCAGGAGTAGAAAACCTCACGGACTTGTCATAATAGTTAATATGAACATAGTTATGCTCTAACCAGTTCATACCCAAAATTACATCCAACCCTCTTAACGATAAAAAAATCAAATCAACAGCAAAGTCTCTGTCAAAGATCGACAAGGGACACTTTAAAAACACAAAAGAAGTAGTCACCGACCCCTTGGCTGGAGTGTCGATGATCATTTCTCCATTCATAGAAGACAACATAAGACCCAATCTTTCAACATAATCAGCAACAATAAAGCAATGAGTAACATCGGTATCAATAATAGTAATTAAAGGAGTACTATTAATGAAACATGTACCTCTGATAAGTCTGTCCTCAGCAGCTTCCTGATCCTCAACCAAAGCAAACACTTTACCACTTGTCTGCACCCTCTTTGGTTTCTAACACTGACTACCAATGTGCCCTTCTTCACTATAATTGAAACAAATCACCTCCTAATGCTTTCACTTAGATACAACATGTCCAGTCTTACCACAACAGAAACACCTCCTTACCTCAGCAGTACACACATTACTCTTATGCCCAAGTTTTCCACATTTAAAACAAATCACACCAGTAGGAGCATCTCCCCCACTAGTCATCTGACCGTGAGCAGCTTTCTGTTTACCTTTACCAGCTGGGGTATCATAAGGCTTACCACGATTCTGTTGGTGCTTACCTCTCTTCTCACTGATAATCTTGTAATGAGCATTATTATCCTCTTCATAGATTTTTCAACTATCAACCAAATCAACAAAGACACAGATCTTCTGGTATCCAACTGCCTTCTTGATCTCTAGGCGCAACCCATTTTCAAACTTGATGCACTTCGAAAACTCAGCATCTGCCTTAATGCAGATAAAACTTAGCCAACTCAGCAAACTTTGTAGCATTCTCAACAATAGACATATTCCCTTGCTTCAGCTCAAGGAATTTAATCTCCTTCTTACCACGAACGTCTTCAAGAAATTACTTCCTCAGAAATTCCCTACGGAACATAGCCCAAGTGACATTTTCACCTACAACTTCCAACCTCTGACACGTCTTTAGCCACCAGTCATCAACCTCAACTGCTAGCATATGAGTACCATACCGAACCTTCTGTGCTGGAGTGAAGTCCATCACACGGAAGATTCTCTCAATCTCTTTCAACCAATGAAATGCTTCGTCAGGATCATACTTTCCCTTGAATTTAGGAGGATTCTCTCTGTGGAAAGTCGCCAAACTACGAGATCCAGCATTCCAGTCAGTATTCGGCTGATTCTTCATCGCATGCACCATTACTTCTAAAGCAGCAGCAAGGGCAACATCATTCCATCCAGCCATCTCAACTTATCACTACAACATAAACAACAGTTAGAACTCAAATTAAAAATACTCGATTGTTAGACAACTACAACTCGACAACTTGGTCGGACAGACCAACCTTTGCTCTAATACCAACTTTGTAACACCCCAATTCTACCCGACAATTATGAATGTAAATCAGAGTTTTAAAATTCATACAACTGAATCAGGATGCCATAAATTCAACATAAAACACATTGCATTCAACATGGACACATAACACTTTAAACTTTGGATGAACCATCAGCAGAATAATTTAATATCTTAATTCAACAACTTGAACAACTACGCAGCGGAAGCATAATAACATCTTTGTCCAACAATTACAACAACTTCAATATAACACATACTAAGCAACAATCAAATTAAAGTTCAACAACTGAAATAATCAATAATTAAAAGCAACAAACGTTCATCCCCCCGAGTATTACGTATCAGAGCAATGACACCGACTCGAACTACTGAAGGTATACTGCCTTCACGTTGGATTACATGCACATTACCAATGTATGGGTAACATTCAAACAGAAGGGGTGAGATATCTAATAGTATAATAAAACGTATGATAAATAATATGTTATAACAGATCATATAATAACACCACTTCACATCTTATAAACAACAATAATCGCAACAAAATACCAACAATATACACATTTACCGCATCAATAGACAACTTCTTTATGAAATCATATCATGCGACTCAATACTATGCAAATTCAAGTGGTACGATTGGAGAAGAACTCCCATCTCAAAATAATTGCCAATAAATAGAGGCATCAATAAGGCATAAGCCTTCATCTTTGTATTCGCCAATACAAGCCATCTTAATGAGCATCAGCTCCATCTTGATATGCAATGTATGCGACACAATCATGACTGTAGTAATAACAACCACATTTAACAACATCTCAACACAACATCATCGTTGGCCAGAAGACTACATATTAATAGCTGCCAATTATTAGAGGCATCTCAATATCATTCATCAACACAATTCATCAATATACTTCATCAACATAATTCATCACATAATTCATCAACATAATTCATCAACATAATTCATCAACATAATTCTACAGCAACTCAGTCACAACAACAATACAAGGACAGATCGACAATCCCTCAACATTGGCCATAGGCCTACAACATGATAATGGCTATAATTAATTAATCATATAAGGCTTATCTCTAATTACCAAACCTCTACATAGTATTATTCTGTAATACTACATCATTATCATCATTAATCTTACTGTTATGAACCAAGTAATAATCTATAATCATCTTATCCTCATCATACTTCACAAAATCATCATAGTGATTAACACGGGAAGCTAACTCTAATCCTAATTTGGATACTAGGATTATTCTTCTTATCCTTCATTTTAACCCTTAATAATGAATTTCACCGCGTTAGCTATCCAACGCTTCAAACGGAGCCCGAAAACTCAAGTTACAGCCTTTGGAATAATTTGTCAAAAATCAGACTACATGATTCGGCGCATACTATTTTGAGTCGACGAGTACTGGGTTGAAATTCTGCATGAGTCGATGCGTAACCTTTTGTGTCGGCTCATAATGAGTCTGAAATACTACATTTTTCGATGCATGGTCCTTATGTATCAACTCATCCTGAGTCTTAACTCCTACAAGTCTCGACGCATGGCTTTTGAGGTTGACTCATACTGACCTGTGATGAAAATATTATGCGATTTCATTGCGTTTGCACTGCGATTTCCATGCCTTAGGCCCTAAAAACATCCTCTAATCATATTTAATCATCAATTATAATAATCCTATGTTTCTACATCAATTATACAATATTAGGGCATCATTATTCATCTCTAAATCATTGATCCTCATCAAACAACAATATATATTTGAATCATAAACAAAAGAACCTTTCACATCTAGTCCCACATACTACTCATCATAAACCCTATTATAGAGTCAGAACTCCACCTTTACCTTGGATTGAAGGTTGCTCTATAACTTTTCTGGTTGAATTCTGCTTTGGCTCTTTTCCTTCTTTTCTGCAACTTTCATGTTCTCTTCCAACCCTTATTTTATTTCTCTTCTTTCTGCTACTTCTTTTCCATATTAATTCTAAATAACTAATATAATAACCCTATAATTCTCATTATGTATTAATTGGCTTAAAACTCCTACACCCCCTTTCTACTACTTCTAGTCCTAAAAAATAAGCCCACATCAAATAATATTATTATTCTAATATTATTCACAACTTAATAGAATAAATAAATCCAATAACAACAACACATCAACTATCATCATAACACAACTTCACAAATAATTCAAAAATAATTTAATTAAATAATTAATTAAATTACGGGCGTTACATATCCTGCTCATTCATGCATATAAACAAAAAGAAACAATATAATATGAAAACCAATCAAATGGATGAGTTGTCATGCGCGCCCTTCAGTGGGTCCCTGTATTATTCAAATGGACCAATCACGAGCGGAGATAGGAATTGTCTATATGGATCCAACCAATGGGATTATGAATAAAAGCCACGACAACCCTTTGACTTAGAGTCGGCCAGTCCAGCCACCAGAGCCGGTGGTTTCCACTGTCTTCTCCGGTGGGCTCGCCTGAAAAATCAAACAAAACGAAAAACAACCAATGCAGTCTGCCTTAAAAAAATCTCCTAATCATGATTATGGCATTTAACGTTGCTAAATCTTCACGCATCATTGGGTTCGAGCTTGAAACTCTAACAATGGTCAACCATGGCATAAATTGATTATGGGCCCTAGCTTCTCATGTAATACGTTCAAACACACATAAATATTAGCAGCAACACATATATATGATCAATATGGATTTAAATCAAGTATTTTGGGAGTTTGAGATCATGGAAATTTTACCAAACGGTGAGATCAAGATCTGATGATCTGGGACGCTGCAAGCTTTGGGAACAATTGGATCTGGTCTCTGGGAACTTCAGGAGTAACGTGTGATTGCTAGTTTCAGTTGAAAGTCCCTACAAATCGTGTTTCAGTTTTGACAACTTTAGTGGATTTTTGCAAATTTCGCGTGGCTTCTTTCAGGCTATCAGTGTACCCCTTTGGCTTGCTAACATGAGGTATATATAGGGTAGAATGAGGAGACAAGGTTGAATGGAAAGAATAATGGCCATAAACATTGTTTTTAGTCCATGATCCATATTTGAAAAAATGCCATAGTTTGTGATTTCATGCCATTTTTAATGATGAGTGAATATGGACACCATTTGCACGTGATTGTGGACCTCGTGCCAAGACAAAACACAAGCCCAAGGGTCAAGGCCTATTCCCAATTATTTTGTACCATTTATTTTATATTTATTTGAAATAAATTAAAATAAACATGTAAAGAATAGGTAAAAGTGGTATTGCCATGCAAAATGAGATTAAGGTCCCTCCATAACCTTAGGAAGATATTGGAATCATAAAAAGTTAGGCCGTTGACCCAAAAATTCAAATTTGCTCAATGCACTATTCTTGAAATTTCCAAAATTTTCCCAACTTGGGAAAGTCATAACTTGCTCAATTTTTTTCTCACAATGATGATCTGTTACTTTTTGGAAATCCTAAGATGTCTACTTCAATCCCTCATTTGATAAATTTTGCATTTGAAGATGTTATCTTGATGTAAAAGGTCTTGGAAAAAAGTGGCTTTTGTTGACTTTCTAAAAATGACCTATAATGTATGAACTTGTATCTTTCAAATGGTGCATTTCTTGAACTTAAGAGATGAGGAGAAGTTGTAGGGAATTGAATTATCTTCAAAATGAGCTTTGGTTGGAAAATTTATGATAAAGTATGAGAAAGTTATGCTTGGTCAAAGTTTGGTTGACTTTTCCTATAGAAACCCTAATTTGCCATTTTTGACTTTTGATGGGTTATGAGCATTTCTTGAGGAATCATGATCAACCCTTGATCAAATGATGGATATCATTTTAAAATGTTGATGCTGGCCAAAAATCTTGTAGTTTGACTATACATGGGCCACAATTGACTTTTGACCTAGCATAGTTTATTTTTCAATACTTGAGCAATTGATTGAGCAAACTTATTGAGCAAGGCATGAAACTTGGCATGGATTACCTTGAGGGCATATTAGGACAATGGAGAACATTTGGGATCCTTGGAGCTCAACCATCTTGATGAAAATTGAAACCCTAGTTAGGGGTTCATTGCCTTAGGAGGAGAATTGTCTGGTCAATTCTTGGTCAACCTTTGAGCAATTGAGAAACTCTAAGAGTATGTCTTGTGTGAAAATGGGAGGGAAAATTTTAAGGTACAACAGCTGCCCCTGTTCAATCTTCTTAAACCTAAAGATGTATATTGGCTTGTCTGCCTTTCGTGATCTGAAGGTGGAAGATGATTGAACACTAGAGTGCCCAGAAACTTGTACTTGCCCAAATTGAGACGACTGGTGAATAATATCGGGAATGGGCTTACATATTCCATTTGGAAAAGATGACAGAAGACTGTCGGAGATGGGATTAAATATGCCATTCAAGGAATATGACGGAGAGTCGTCGGAGATGGGCTTAAAGATGCCATCCAAAATAGATGCTGACTTCGTAAGGAGTCTCTTTGTAGGGATTCCTGTTCCTGCTATTCGAGGAGGAGTCCGCGGGGGAATATTTTTTAGGGGGACAGTGTCTAGGAGCTTTGGTTGTCCATTACTCTACTAGGGAGTCATCTCTTGACTGGAGAGATGGAAGTGAACTGCTATCTGGTCAGGATCCAGGCTTCACAGTGACTTGCTAAGAATGATAAGGATGACTGCTATTTGGTCGTATTCCAGGCTTCACAGCGAATTACTGAGGAAATGAGATTAAACAGTTATCTAGTTGTACCTCAGGCTTTACAATTTATTTAATTGGAATAGGAATCAGAGAGATCTTAGTGCTGATTTAACTGAACCAGAGGAAGGATCTACTGGAAAAGAATTGATAACAAATCAATGGTCGATTTGAACTAAACCAGTAGAGGTCTTGGTTTATCTTTGACTGGATAGGAATCAGAAAAATCTTAGTGACAATTTAACTGAACAAGAAAAAGGTCTACCGGAAAAGAATCAGTAACAAATCAAAGATCGATTCGAACTGAACCAACATAGGTCTTGGTTTATTTTTGAATGGATAAGAATCAGAAAAATCTTAGTGTCGATTTAATTGAACCAGAAAAAGGATCTAGCAGGAAAGAATCAGTAATAAATCAATGGTCGATTCAAACTGAACCTGCAGAGGTCTTGGTTTATCTTTGACTAGATAAGAATCAGAAAAATCTTGGTGTCAATTTAACTGAACCAGAAAAAGGTCTTGGGTTATCTTCAACTAGAATAGGAATCAGAGAGATCTTAGTATCGATCTAACTGAACCAGAGGAAAATCTTGAATTAACTTTGACTTGATAAGAATCAGAAAAATCTTAGTGTAGATTTAACTAAACCAGAAAAGGGTCTTGGATCGTCTTCAACTGGAATAGGAATCAGAGAAATCTTAGTGTCGATCTGACTGAACTAGAGGAAAATCTTGAATTAACTTTAACTGGATAAGAATAAGAAAAAATCTTAGTGTCGATTTAACTGAACCAGAAAAAGTGTTGAATCATCTTCAACTGGAATAGGAATTAGAGAGATCTTAGTGTCGATCTGACTGAACCAGAGGAAAATCTTGAATTAACTTTGACTGGATAAGAATCAGAAAAATCTTAGTGTCGATTTAACTGAACGAGAGAAGGTCTTTAATTAACTTTGACTGGAATAGAAATTAGGAGAATCTTATGGTCGATTCAACTGAACCGAACAAAATTCTTGGAATATCTTCAACTGGAATAGAAATCAGAGAGATCTTAGTGTTGATTTGACTGAACCAGAGAAGGTCTTGTGAGGGCATCTTTTTGAGGAAGATCCTGAGATAACCATTTGTCATACGTATATTTTGAGAAGACTATCAGGTCACATAAGTAGTCAACGATGTTTCTTGATTTGATTTTTTCCTGAAAAAGGTAAAGAGTTAGTCATATGCAATGTCATGATGTATGAAATGCATTGTGATGATGTTATTAAAATAAATGAGATTATGATGTATGCGATATGTATGTGCATGCCATGATGTATGAATATGGGATGCTATTGCGATATTTCCGAGTCTAGGAAATAAATTCTGGACTACTGCTGGAGAGTATTGGGAAGATGAATCCTTCACCTCCATTGGGGATGATGAATAGAGATGATTTGCTGGGGATATGGCCTTCCTGTTTGAGAATATTCTGTCGGGGATTGACCCTGCTCAAGAATAACGTTATGGAGGCAGGATGCTTGGTTGGAAGATTTTGCCGCTGTAGAGAAATAAACTCTATTGGGGCCTAAACTTTTGTAGTTAGAGAAATAAACTCTACCTGAGAGGAGGTTATAAACTGTTTAAGATTATAAAGCTTGGCTGGGGGATACAGATTTCAGCTGGAGCAGGTAAATCCTGCTTGGGGAAGAAGGAAACCAGAACTTGGTTATTTATGCTCTGTGGGGAATATAGATGTCATGGGGTCGTATATAATGGTGACTTTGTCTCAAACGGTCCCTGCCCCTGTACCTGTTGGAGGGAGTAACTGCCGGGACTGCAAATTGTTTTTTAGACTTTGCCATGTTTCTTAAAGTCATTAGTAACTTGTCTCTCTATTTCGTATACAAGTATTTATGAATAGTGATCATATTCAAATGCATATGTCAAAATAAGCATTGGACGTTTTTTCAAAACAAAACAGAAAAATAGAAAACAAATAGTTGTGTATCTTCGAAGAATGATTTGTATTGATTTTCAAAGTTCTCTTATAACAAGCATTTTGTACAAAGAGACTGATGTTCTAGTAGGAGAACGCCACCGTAAAAGAATGGAAGCTATACAAAATAGTGTACAAAGAGAATAAAATAACTATGTGTAATAATCCCATTGAGTTTCAATTATGCTATTGCCCTTATGTCCTTGAGCGTCTCATCACTTTGCTACTTGTCTGAAGCTGACTGGATTGATCGGTACCGTCTGAGCTTGATAGTTGATACTGAAGTCTGGTCGCAAGGTTTCCAATGGGACATAGTGATACGCTTCAAATCCATAACTTTTTCCTGGACCGCCCTTTCGGGTTTTCAATCCACCGGGATACCCTTTTTTTCCCAAGCCGTCTTTTCAGGTTTTCGACTTGCCGGGTGTATAATTTTTTTTTTGTTTTTATCCCTAATTTTTTCCCGAACCCTTTTGGTTCGCCGGGACGCCCTTATTTTTTCCTAAGCCAGTAAACCTAGCGGGTCTTTATTTATGCATAGTATCTTTTCACTATGTCTGCATTACTAGGGTGAGGAAGGTCATCACCATCCATGGTGGTCAGAATCATGGCTCCACCGAAAAACATGATTTGATCATAAATGGGAGTCCATTTTCCCCTGGGATCACCTTGTGGCAGTATGATGCACTTGATTACTAGATTACCCACTTGATATACCTGACGTCTGACCTTTTTGTTGAAAGCCTTGATCATTCTCTTTTGATACATTTGACCATGACAAACAACAATAAGCCTTTTCTCATCAATCAGATTCAGTTGATCAAGTCGAGTCTGGATCCAATCATCTTCATTTAAACCCACTTCCTTCATGATCCTCAAAGAACGGATCTGGACCTCAATAGGTAGGACAACCTCCATACCATATACCAGAGAATAAGGTCTTGCCCCTGTTGACGTACACACTGAGGTGCGGTAACCATGAAGAGAAAATGCTAATATCTCGTGCCAGTATTTGTATGTCATTGTCATCTTCTGTATGATTTTCTTAATATTCTTGTTAGCATCCTCTACAACGCCATTCATCTTTGGCCAGTAAGGGGAAGAATTATGATTATGGATCTTGAATTGTTTACAGAGTTCAATAATCATTGTATTGTTGAGATTCATACCATTGTCTATGATGATTCTCTCTGGAACACCATACTGAAAAATCAGGTTATGCTAGATAAACCGCGCCATAACATTCTTGGTAACAGTAGCAAAAGAGGCAGCCTCAACCCACTTCGTTAAGCAATCAATGGCCACTAGGATGAAGCGAAGCCCATTGGAAGAGGTAGGCCTAATCTCTCAAATCATGTTAATGCCCCACATTCCAAAGGGCCAGGAAGCCGTCAAGACATTCAAGGGAACCAAAGGTACATGTACTTTATCAGCATGTATCTGGCATTTGTGACAAGTTCGGGAATGCTGATAATAGTCTGCTTCCATAGTGGACCAATAGTATCCTTCCCGTAGGATCTTTTTAGCCATGGTGTGTCCACTAGAATGGGTGCCAAAGGTAACTTCATGTAAATCTGCCATAATCCTCTCTGCTTCATTCTTATCTATGCACCAAAGTAAAGTAGAGTCATGGTTGCACTTGTAGAGGATTCCATTACTAAGGAAGAACTTTGCAGAGAACCTCCTCAGAAATTTCTTATCATTGACAGACGCCCCCTCAGGATATTCTTGAGCCTCAAGATACCTTTTCACTTCATGAAACCAAGGTTTGTCTCCTACTTCTTCAGTGTCAATCTCATAGTAGTATGCTGGTTCATCCAACCTTTCAATAGTAATTTGAGGAGCTTCGTTGTCCCATCTGACCTTGAACATAGACGACATAGTAGCTAGCGCGTCCGTTAACTGATTCTCTTCTCATGGGAAATCTTCAAAGGTTACCTCTTCAAAGTGTGGAAGAAATGTCAGCACATGTTCTTTGTAATGGATGAGATTCGGGTGCTTCGTGTCACACTCCCCTTTGATTTGACTTATTACCAAGGCTGAATCCCCGAAAATGCTCAAGAACTTGATCCTTAGGTCAATAGTAGCTTTGAGACCCATGATGCATGCTTCATACACCGCCATATTGTTGGTACAGTTGAAACATAATCTAGTGGTGAAATGAGTATGACAGCCCTCGGGGGATATGATTAAAAAAACCATGTCATTGCCAAGCGTGTTGGAGGCTCCATCAAAAACCATAGTCCATCGGGATCCTTCCTCAGGTCCTTCATGCGGTCCAAGTCCTTCATAGTCAGTCACTAACATAATGTTCTCATCCGGGAATTCAAATTTCAGGGACTGGTACTCATCCACAGCTTGATGAGCCAAATGATCAGCTAGTACACTTCCCTTGGTTGCTTTCTGGGTCGTGTATTGGATATCGTATTCGGTCAAGATCATTTGCCATCTTGCTATTCTTCGAGCGAGAGCGGGCTTCTCGAATATGTACTTGATTGGATCCATCTTAGATATCAACAAAGTAGTGTGGGTCAACATATACTTTCTCAGTCGGCGAGAAGCCCATGCCAAAGCGTAACAAGTTTTCTCGAGCAGTGAGTATCTTGTCTCACAGTCGGTAAACTTTTTGCTAAGGAAGTATATTGCATGCTCTTTTCGACTGGACTAGTCATGCTTCCCCAACACACACCCCATTGAATTATCTAACACTGTTAAGTACATTATCAAAGGTCTTCCCTCAATCGGAGGCATCAGAATTAGAGGCTCTTGAAGGTATTCCTTGATTCTCTTGAAGGCGGTCTGGCATTCTTCATTCCACTTTACCACTTAATCTTTCTTCAAGAGCTTGAAGATTGGCTCACAAGTAGTAGTTAAATGGGAAATGAACCTTGAAATGTAATTTAGGCATCCTAAGAATCCTCTGACTTCCTTCTCAGTGCGAGGAGCCGACATCTCTTGTATAGCCTTCACTTTTGCATGGTCTACCTGAATTCCCTTGTCATTGACAATGAAACCTAGCAATTTACCAAACCTTAACCTATCAAACAGATTTTGTAGATGATCAAGGTGTTCTTCCTCAGTTTGAGACCTGGCTATCATGTAATCCATATAGACCTCTATCTCATGGTGAATCATGTCATGAAATAGAGCTACCATGGCTCGCTGATAGGTTTCCCCAAGATTCTTCTATCCAAACGGCATCACTTTGTAACAGAAAGTGCCCCATTGTGTGATGAAGGTTGTCTTCTCCATGTCTTTGGGTGCCATTTTGATCTGATTGTAACCAGAGAAACCTTCCATGAAGGAAATGATCTTGTGCTGCACGGTGTTGTAAACTAGAACTTCAATGTGGGGGAGCGGAAAGTCATCCTTGGGGATTGCCCTGATCAAATCTCGGTAGTCCACACACATTCGTACCTTACCGTCCTTTTTAGGCACCAGGACTATGTTAGAAACCCATTGTGGATAGGAGGTGACAGCTAAAAACCCAGTGGTGAACTGTTTCATAACCTCTGCTTTGATCTTCTCTGACATTTCAGGGCGCATATGATGGATGTTTTGCTTTACTGGAGGGCAATCTTCTTTAGTCGGCAGACGATGAACCACAATATCCTTGTCTAGCCCTGGCATGTCTTCTTATGAAAAAGAAAAGATCTTGACATAATCATGCAACATCTGTATCAACCACTGTTTGACACTAAGCTCCAAATTTGCACCTATCATGACTTCTTTTCTGTCATCTTCTATGCCCAAATTCACTGTCTCAACTGGCTCTTCATGAGGCTTCATATCCCTTTCTTCCTACTGTAACGGCCTGGAAAGTTCTCTGGGTACCTCACAATCTTCCTCACCTTCATCCTCGGCTTGGTTTATCGGATTTTCAAAGTCATAATCGGTAATAGCAGAACTGTTATCAATGGGATCTAGAGTGGATATGGATCTGCAGTTTGATACGTGAGTGTGTGTAAGATCATAGCTATATAGAGAAAGTAAAAGCAAAAAATAAAAACAGAGAGCGCAAAATTTTTATGCATAAACGTCCAATGCTTTATTAATTCCATATGAAGTCGAAACACGATAACCCTCACAAATAAACCATTGTGCCCCGGGTAAGACACATGGCCATAAAGTTTATAATGTTTATTACATATCCTAAAACAAGAAAGACAATTACTTCTGAACAAAAGTAATCGGTACAAAGTATTTTTCCGTCTAGTTACTGGGTCCACCATTGGTAGTAGGGAAGATCCAACTGTCCATGTCATTGTCACCGACGCTGTCTTCTAGAGCGTTGACCCCATGATTGTTGATGCATATGGGAGGTCTTCTAGCACGAGCACATCGAACAAACCTTTAAGCCACTGAAGATAAACCCAAACCAAACTTATCAGACTTGTACGGAATATCAGGGAGCTGGCCCCAGATGGTAGACCCACCTTCTTCGGTAACTACTTTTGCATCCTTGAGAGAAGCCATCCTCAAGGGAAGTCTGGTGGTCTTTGGCAGATTGGTGACAATTTCAGTTGCAGCCATAGTCTGAGGCACCTCTTTGAAATTCTGACACAGAGTCTCGATGAACTCGTCATCCATTTCTACATACCTGAAGGAGTTCAGGTGACTGACCATGTATTCTTCTTCACCGTGTACCGTGACAATGTTTCCTTTTACCGGGTACTTCATCATCTAATGCACAGTAGATATGACAGCTCCCTCCCCATGGATCCAAGGGAGACCATATAAACAAGAATAGGATGGTCTATCCATCACGTAGAAGGTAGAGTCGAAAGTCTGAGAACCAACTTTGATGGGGATGTCCACCTCCCCATGCACCATTCTCTTCGAACCATCGAAAGCCCTCACCACTATGTTGCTGGGCTTCAAGGTCAAACCTTCACAGTCTAGTCTATCCAGAGCTTTCTTAGGCATCACATTCAATGATGAACCAGTATCTACCAGGACATGGGCCAAAGTAGTGCCCCTGCACTTGACGGAAACATGCAGCGCATCATTGTGTTTCGTCCCTCTGGGTGTTAGATCAGCATTAGAAAAACCCAAATTGTTATCAGCTGTCAAACTGGCCGCACAATCTTCAAATTGGTCAGCAAAGGTTTCTTGTGGCACATGGGCAGTCTTCAGGAACTTCACCAAAGCCTTCTCATGAGCTTCAGAGCACAACAGTAAGGCTAGCATAGAAATCTTTGAGGGGGTCTGCCCCAACTGTTCGACCACATTGTAGTCGCTCTTTTTATGATCTTCAAAATTTCTTCCATCTCCTTCTTGGAAGCTATTGTACCCCAAAATTTTCCCTCTCATTTCTCAAAGGATCATCCTGGACCCTCAGGTTTGCTTCCATCCAATTCCAATCCTTGAATCACAAATTTCCCAAGAAAGTCATTCACAAGGGCAAAATAATCATTTACATACTGAAAAGTCAAAATTTGACTTTTGGATCAAAGTCAAGTTTCAAGAGTCATATTTCATCAAGATATGTTAAAATATGAAGTTTGTTTCATCAAGAAAATTCAAAAGTCAAAATTACATTGGAAAAGTAAAAATTCTAAATACTTATAATTTTTCTAAGTGTTTAATAAATATGACAAGCTCAGAACTTCTGGCCAGATTTCCACCATGATGCAAGCTGATTCTGGAAGAACTTATAACACAATAGTTTTAGATCTCAATGAGACCAAAAACACTACAGAACAAAACTTCTTCTAGAAGTGTTAGGATTTCAAGTTGTACGTCTTCAAAGACACGTCTCTGAAACTTAGGCACTTAGTAAATTATGAGCATTTTCAAATCAGAAGTTGTCTACAACTTCTGGGCCAGTTTTCACGTAGGTTCAGCCAGAAGTTGCAAGAGTAATTCAAAGAGGGCTTACAAAGCATGTCATAAGCTTTCTTGAAAGTCTGAGAACTCGCTCAAAACATGCTGGAGCAAAGAGATTAAAGGATCAAAATTTGGATGTTGGTTCTAAGTTGCATTGATGCTGAACTTCTGACCCAGAATTAAGCTATTATGCATAATCTCACATTGCAGGATTTATGGTTTGATAAATCAAATCATCATTTAATGCTCACAACCACTTTTTAGTTTTTATCCAAAGGATTTCCCCACGTGTGACATAGAAGTACATTGTTGTCCATGAAAAAGAAAACTTTTGTACAAGAGTATGCTGGGCCCATGCTTTGCTTTTGCTTTTGAGGGTAGTTTTCCTTAATTCATGCTTACAAATCCAGTTTAGGCATGGCTAAAAGCTTCTAACCACCATATTTATTAATCTTGCTTCAAGAACAAGCCAGCATGCTAGCATGATGTTGGTATTTTTGACTTCTCCAAGCTATAAAGTTCTTTCCTATAAATTGAACTTCATTTGAAACTGTGAAGGGGCCGATCAAAAAAACTGAAAAGAAAAAGCTTTGAAACCTTGCTAAAAATTCCAGGAATCTGAAACTGCAAACACAAATACAAAACCTGCTAGTTTTTTATTCTTGCATTCAAACTCCAACTTCCCTCAAGTGTTTCTTGATCAAATCATTCATACAGCTTCTAAATTTTCTAGCCATTCGTAACCCAAGTTAAAGGTTGTTCCAGACTACTGAGCACGTGAGGAAGCTGATCAGAACTAGGCTCCAGTTCACAAGACTTTTTCCAGCTGCAAGGTAAGATTCTGCTAACTCTCATCATACCACTTAGGCATTGTTAAACTTGCATGTCCAAAATACAATGTAAATATCCTGATTCTGATGCTGCACATATTATGTAGTTTCATGTATTTGTCTGCTTAAGTAGGGAGAACATCAGTTTATAACTTCTTAAGAAAACTAGGATTAGCATATACATGTTTGTTTCGGATTTACAGTCTTGACATTTATTATGTTTTTGAAACCATGATGGAAACCTGCCATAATTGCTATGTTTGTGTTTTCTGTTCTGTTGAGAAATGACTAAGTTACAGATGTTCTGATTAGCATGAAGAAAGAGATGGAATTTATCATCAGAATTTACTTTGTAATACATGTTTATGCTTTTACTTCTAATACCAGATGTACAACCACCCCAGTGGTAGAAAGCATGCACATAAGATATTAGTACTAAGGGTCCTGGGTTCTAACCCCATAAGCATATTTTTAGGTTCATTTATTGACATTTTTACCCATTCATCTGTCAGACAATATTCCTAAATCAGAACTTCTAGACAATCTTACCCAACAACATTATCACCACACTCTCTCAAATACCAGAACTTCTGATCTGCCAGTGACATTAGAACTTCTAGGTTCCCAGCTATGCTATAGCTTCTGAACCCCTTCAACAATCAGAACTTCTAGGTTTTCCTTTATTCCCAGCAACCTCAGAACTTGGTGTACCCAAAGCCCTGAACTTCTGACCCTCTACTTTCCTACTAACATTTTCTCTTGCAGCGTATCTGAGTCAGAACTTCTGTTCCTTCTCGTTTCAGCAATGTGCCGATTCTGACTCCTTTTTATCTTATTTATCTTATTTTAGCTTTTAATAACCAAAAACACCAAAAATATTTCATATTCACATGTTTTATTTTATTTCTTTTAGAACAAAAAGATCAAAATATTTTCTTAAGTAAACTAACTTCTTTACTTAAACAAAACAAACCCATTTTACATTTCTTGTGTATTATTTCAATGTGGTTGTAATAGATAATTAGGACTTTAATTTCTTGCAATCCCTATTTTTAAATTTGTACACACCGTCCCCTTAATGATGTAATAGTTTAGGACTTTACTTTTCCTCACGTTTATTGCTTTTCCGCACTTTTATTGCTTTTAGTATGGCAAGACATGAAAACAACAAATAGACAACCCAAAAATCAAAGACTAAATGCATGCAATCAAACACATTATCTACACATGCGCCCTTAGGGTAATCTCACTTGTTGCCTCGGAAAAAATAGTTATGTCCCTCGAACATGGGCGTTTTAGCAAAGACCCTCGATAAAAGATCGTAGTCCCTTGTTGACCCTCGATGTTGCCTTCGGTAAGTGACTTAGTCCCTAAACAACATTTCTAAAACATCCCATAGGTTGCCTTCAATGACTATACAAACGTCCCGCGCCTGTCCCTTCACATCCAAAGATGGGGCTTCTTATCAATTAATGGTAAGATAGCAACATCTAAAGGAGGAAGAAAAGAACATTTAAAGACCTTTAGAGTAGGTAGATTCTCTCCTAGTTGCTCGCTTGCTCACAACAAAAACATTTTATACACCAACACCTCTTTGAAACATTTTCAAAAGACAACACTTTGTACGCGTTCTTATAGAAACGAGAGCCATTACAAATAAGACGTATTTTTAAAATCACTTTCAAAAACACATTCCACAAACACCTCTTTGAACTATTTTCGAAACAACACTTTGTACGCGTTCTTATAGAAACGAGAACCATTGCAAATACATTTTCAAAATACTTTCAAAACCCACACCACAAGCACACATTCAAACAAAAGTAAGTGATCTAGCAAGAAACTAAGAGCCCGTAGATAACTACGGATGAAAAGGCTGCTAATACCTTCCCTTTTAATAATCTACCCCCGAACTCAAGAAATAATCTTAAAGGTCTTTCTTGTTCTTTTCAGCCTTTCCTTTTGGATAAAAGAAAAGTCGGTGGCGACTATTTCTATCCGCAACATATGCAATCAAACACAAAACACCCAAGTCAGTTCTCCCACCGTATCACAGAACTGGCGACTCTGCTGGGGAAATACTTAAAAGTAGGGTTACCTTAGGGTTAGATCACATTTACTTGCTTTCCTTGTTTGACTTGCATTCTTTACATTCTGGTTCCTTGCTTGGGTTTTTTCCGATCCTCCACCCGGATCTAGGGAAAACCTTTTAGGTAAGTAGCATTAGATCGTGGGAACTGTGCGGGGTATACCGACACGGTTGAAGCGAAGTCTATATTGATGCGACACTTTGGTTGGTATCGGTAGCCTTTGAGTTAATCAAGGAGAATACGGGGTTGTTTCTTGGTGTCATAAAGCGTCAAATTACCTTAGAACCTTTAAATGAACAACTTGGCCATTAGGATGTAGCGAGATGGCCGTCTTTGGTGTATTCCCAAGGTCGACAGATACTCGATGCTACACTTATTGAGACTTGATTATCGAGTTTTGTTTGGTTACGAGTCAATCGCCTATTGAACGAAGCTTATGGGAAAGGTCAGTGATATTGAGATCCCTTAGAACTATTTATAGAACAGGTTGAGCCAATCTAACTTCAAGAGGGTACTACCTTAAAACCCATGCAATCCTTAAACCTAAGGTCTCTTGTGTGATTTGCTTGTGCTTGATATATTTGTGATTTCTTAGCATAATCATGACATCATGACATGGCATATCATACTAACCATTTCAAGGATATTTTAGGGTTTATCTTTGCATTTGTTTTGTAGGACATGACACCACTCGCGGGAACACTATCCAAATCAACCTTGGGAAAGTACATCCATAACTCAAGGAGTTAGCATCAAGGATTCCTGAAAGCTCTCCCTTCATAGAAAAACAAGGTCAAATTCTCAACTTGGTCACTTCCACCCCTGATGAAGAATTGTTAAAGGTGCTCTTTCAGTTCTTTGACCCGGTGCACCACTGCTTCACTTTTCCTGATTACCAGCTAGTGCCTACTATAGAGGAGTTTTCTAAGTTATTGGGGATACCTATCCTTAATCATCTACCATTCAATGGTATAGAAAAAGACCCAAAGCCTGAAGAGATTGCTCAAGCTCTGTCTTTACAACGGTCTGACGTAGTGGCAAATTAGGAAACCAGAAGAGGTGTCCAAGGATTTCCAGCTAAGTTTCTATTTGAGAGAGCCCACTATTTTTGGGATAGCCTGGATTTACAAGCTTTTGAGGAGGTGCTGGACCTTCTCATCTATGGGATTGTACTTTTCCCTAACACGGACCAACTCATAGACATGAATGTAGTTAAGGTTTTTCTGTCATATAATCCAGTGCCTAACTTACTTGGGGATATTCTACACTCTCTGTATACATGCACTCTAAGGAGAAGAGGGACCCTTATGTGTTTCACTCCTCTGTTAGCTAGGTGGTTTATTTCGCACCTACCTCAGCCTACTTTGAAGAATGAGCAGGGTTTGAAATGTTCTCGTAGGCTGATGTCCCTTACACATTCAGATATCCATTGGTGTTCATGATCCTCGAAGGATGTTACCATTATTGATCGCTGTGGGGAATTCCCTAATGTCCCTCTCTTAGGAATTCAGGGGGAATCACCTATAATCCTTGTTTAGTATTGCGATAGTTTGGTTATGCTAGAATGGATGGTCCTTGTGATGCACTCTTCCAAGGAATCGTCTTTGACTATGAGAATGATGTTCAGGGTTATCGCAAAAGGTTCATTCGAGCTTGGGGCATGATAAACAGAGTTGACAGCAAGACACTGGGGCACAAGAATTCCATCCCTCTTGAGCCTTACCTCAAATGGGTGAGAGATCGTGCTCAATGTCTTATGATGCCTAACCCCGCCATCTTACTTGTGATGATGGAGCTAGTTGCTGAGGGGGACACTCCTTATGTTATTCCTCATCCTGATATGCCAACTAATTTTGAGGAGTTACAGAAATCCTGGATCCAGCTTAAATAAGAAAGGGATACTTTCGAAGCCCAATTCTACGCCAGTGAGAGGAAAGTTCTTGAACTCACCAAGCAACTTCATGAGGAGCAGAATCTGAATGCCTACATCGCACCAAAAAGGATGCATTCAACCTGTTTATCTTAGGAGTTTTGTATTGTAAGCCCAAGGAGGCATGCTGTACTCAAAATTATATAACGTGTGTTCCTTTTTTATCTAAAGAAAATATAAATCCCTAATTTCCTTGGAATCATTTGCATATGCATCTTCATTCATCATAACACAAACAGGTTTCTTACAACAGGTCTCCTTATCTTTCTAATATTTATTTAAGTGAAATGGATATTGAACAGGCAGTCAAAGATCTTCCGGTGCAGAATGCTCAGTTTCAACAAATGTTCTTGACTCTAGCAAAAGGACAAGAGGAGTTGAAAACTCTGCTGAGCAAAGAAAAGAAGAAGAAAGCAAAGAAGTTCGTCGATGTTTTAAATATAGGAAGAAGGTTCCAAGGACCAGCTAGACGGATCCTAGACTTTGCAACATCTTTGGGTGAAGGGGACAATCAAGAAGGGAAAAACAAGGAAGTGACTGACTATCCAGAATCTGAAGAGGAAGAAGAGGTTGATTACTATAAAGAGCAGTATCCCCCAGTTGACGACAAATACAAACAGTTGGAAGATCGCCTAAATGCTATGGAGATCCAGAGGGTGCCAGGATTGGATTTTGAGGAGTTAGGACTTGTCTCAGGGGTTGTCATACCACAAAAATTCAAGGTCCCTACTTTCACTAAATATGACGGTGTCTCTTTCCCAAAGTTACATTTAAGGTCATACGTCAGGAAAATTCAACCCCATATAACCGATAGGGACCTATGGGTACATTTCTTCCAAGAAAGCTTGTCAGGGACACAATTGGATTGGTTCTATCAATTGGAAGGAACCAATGTTCGCAATTGGGAAGACTTGGATGGCGCCTTTTACGAACAATACCAGTATGATGCTGATTTAGCTCCAACTCAGATATAGTTGCAAGGCATGTCCATGGGTACATGTGAAAGTTTCAAAACCTATGCTCAAAAGTGGCGGGATCTCGCGGGAAGAGTGCAACCCCCTCCATCTGACAGGGAATTAGTGGATATGTTCTTAGGCACGCTATTTAGCCCTTTCTTCAAACACCTGATCGGAAGCTCCTCAGATGGATTTACCGAATTAATCATTACCGGTGAACGAGTAGAGGCGGGTATAAGAAGTGGCAAAATTTAAAAAGATGCATCCTCGAGCGCGTTGAAGAAACCATTTGCTGGGAAGAAAGAGGTTGGTGCTATGTACCATCAAAGGAATCAAGACTGAACTGAACACTGTCCAGCGGTAGGGGCTGTCATGATCTCTAAGCCTTCACCTACTCAACAAAGGAATAATCATCAGAGAACAGAAAGACCGGTAAGACAGTTTACCCAGATAAATATGAAGTTGTCTCAAGTTTTGCCACATTTGTTTAGATCTAACCTGGTAACCTTGCGGGAAGCTCTGAAGAATCCCAACACTGTCTCTCCCCGTTACAACCCAAATGCTCGTTGTACTTATCATTCAGAAAGTCCAGGTCATGATACAAATGACTGCTGGGCTTTGAAAAACAAGGTGCAAGGACTTCTCGAGGAAAAGGAAATTGAATTATACACCCCCAATATCCCAAATGATATCACTGCTCCTATGCCCAAGCACGACCGCGGTGTTAACATTGTTGGAGATGATGTGTTTGTTATTGTTGTTGATGAGCTTGTTACTCCTCTCCTGACTGTCAAGAGGAACCTGTTGAAGGCCGGTTTATTGTCAGGCTGTGGTGAAGGTTGCTACCTCTGTTTTTCTCTACCGACTGGTTATCATTTATTGAAGGCAGGTGTCTAGCGCCTGATGGATGAAAAAGATATTTTGTTTGAAAAGACTCTCGTTCCAATCATTTCTTATAAGGACGTTTCAATAATAACCATTTCCGCCAATCCTCCCAGGGTCTCCACCAAAAGACCCGTTAGGATTACATCTTTTTCGAAGGTGAATCCACTGATAATTACAATGTCAGGGATAATCCCATACTCCTCAGATAAAAATGTTCCTTGGAATTATGGGGGTAACATCTACTACCACGGTGTCAAGCAAGATTGGCTGGCTGATGAAGACTCAATTTTTGAGAAGGATGACCCTGACATTGGCAACATTGTGGGAACCAGCAAAATAACCAGAAGTGGAAGAGTGTTCTCCCCTGAGATTTCTCCTCCGAAGGCTGTCACTGGTCTTGTGATCATTCCTACTTTTTTTCCCACTGATACTACTACTATAGTTCTTGTGATCATCCCTGCTGACACCCCTATTACCAAGTCGACTGAGACTTGGGGCAAAGACATTTTGGTTGAGCCTGTCCAGATGAAGGCATATCTAATATCTGTCCTAGAGGCTTCTAAGAAGGAGATGGAAGAAATTTTGAAAATTATAAAGAGAAGCTACTACAATGTAGTCGAACAGCTAGGGCAGACCCCTTCAAAGGTTTCTATTCTAGCTTTACTGTTGTGCTTCAAAGCTCATGCGAAGGCTTTGGTGAAGTTTCTTAAAACTTCCCATGTGCAACAGGAAACCTCTGCTGACCAATTCGAAGACTGTGTGGCTAGTCTGACAGTAGATAACAATTTGGTATTTTCTGACGCTGATCTGACTCCTAGAGGAAGGAAACACAATAATGTGTTACATGTTTATGTCGAATGCCAGAGCACTACTTTAGCCCATGTCCTTGTAGACACTGGTTCATCATTGAACGTGCTGCCTAAGAAGGCTCTGGATAGACTAGACTGTGGAGGTTTGACCTTAAAACCCAGTAACATAGTGGTAAGGGCCTTCAATGGTTAGAATAGAATGGTGCACGGGGAGGTGGACGTCCCCATCAAAATTGGTTCTCTGACCTTTGATTCAACTTTCTACGTAATGGATATCCGCCCTTCCCATTCCTGTCTGTTAGGACGACCTTGGATCCTTGGCGCTAGTTTCGTCACCTCTATGTTGCATCAGATGTTGAAATACCTTATCAAGGGAAAGATCATCACTGCTCACGGGGAGGAGGAATATATGGTCAGTCACCTGAACTCTTTCAGGTACCTGGAAATGGATGGTGAGTTCATCAAAACTCCGTGCCAGCATTTCGAGGAGGTCCCACAAACAGTTGCAACAACTAAGACTTCTACCAAAACTCCAAGAGATACCAGGCCACCATTGAAAATGACCTTGTTGAAGGATGCTAGAGAAGCAATTGAAGAAGGTGAATGCACTATCTGGGGTCAGCTCCTGGATATTCCTTACAAATCTGATAAATTTGGTTTGGGCTTCACCATGGAGGCACAAAGGGCTGTTCGACGAACTCGCACCGGGGGGCCACCTTTGCATATCAGCAATCAGGGAGTCTATGCGATAGAAGACAGCGACAATAACTGTGACCTGGACGAGTGGATCTCCCCAACCATCAACGGAGGACTCAACAACTAGGAAGCCAAATATTTTGTCCCTATTACTTTTCTTCAAGAGTAATTGTCTTTCAATTTTCGTCAGATTTGTAATAATCAAACAATTTAGATTTTAAAACCTTGTGTCTTACCTGAGGCACAACGGTCCATTTGTGAGGGTTGTTACTTCATCTTCATATGTCATCAATAAATCATGGACGTTTTTGCATGCAAATTTTTATGCTCATTGTTTTTCTCTTTTTAACTTTTATCGTTTTTCAAAGATAATTATTCTCTTACACACACCCACATATCAAAATGCAGATCCACCTCCACTCAGGATCCCATGGGTAACAACTCTGCTATGGCCTATCATGACTTTGAAAATCCAATCTACCAGGCCATAGACGAAGGTGAGGAAGATTGTGAGGTACCGGGGGATCTAGCCAGGTTATTGCAACCAGAAGGAAGGACCATATAGCCCCATGAAGAGCCAGTGGAAACAGTTAACTTAAGAAGTGAAGAGGACAAAAAAGAGGTTAAAGTAGGTGCCAACCTGCACCCTAGCATCAAGAAGCGCTTAAATCAGTTACTACATGAATATGTTAAGGTTTTTTCTCGGTCCTATGAAGACATGCCAGGGCTCGACACTGATATCGTGGTCCATCGTCTGCTGACAAAAGAAGACTACCCTCCGATAAAACAGAAAGTCTATCGCATGAGGCCAGAAATGTCAGAGAAAATTAAGACTGAAGTCATGAAGCAATTCAATGCCAGATTCTTAGCTGTCACCTCATATCTATAATGGGTCGCCAATGTTGTTCCAGTGCCTAAAAAGGACAGAAAGGTACATATGTGCATGAACTACATAGACTTGAATAGGGAAAGTCCCAAGGATGACTTCCCACTTCCCCACATCGATATTCTGGTTGACAACACCGCATAACATAAAGTATTTTCTTTCATGTACGGTTTCTCAGGATACAACCAGATCAAAATGGCACCTGAGGACATGGAAAAATCGACCTTCGTCACACAGTGGGGTACATTCTGTTATAAGGTTATGCCATTCGGGTTGAAGAATGCTGTGGAAACCTATCAGCGTTCCATGGTAGCTCTATTTCACAACATGATCCATCACGAAATAGAGGTCTATGTGGATGACATGATAGCCAGGTCTTAAACTAAAGAGGAGCATCTGGATCAGCTATAAAAACTGTTTGAAAGACTTAATAAATACAAGCTAAGGCTGAATCCAAATAAATGCATTTTTGGAGTAAGGTCCGGTAAACTCTTAGGTCTTGTTGTCAGCGGCAAAGGTATCGAAGTGGACCCTGAAAAGGTAAAGGCAATAAAAGAAATGCATGCTCCTCGCACTGATAAGGAAGTTAGGGAACTCTTAGGACAGTTGAACTATATCGCCCGGTTCATTTCCCATCTAACCGCTACTTGTGAACCAATCTTCAAATTGCTGAAGAAAGATCAAGTGGTGGAATGGAACGACGACTGCCAGGCTGCCTTCGACAGGATCAAAGAGTACCTTCAAGAGCCTCCCATTTTGATGCCTCCATTTGAGGGAAGACCTTTAATCATGTATCTAACTGTCTTGGAAAATTCAATGGGGTGCGTGCTGGGGAAGCATGATGAGTTTGGCCGAAAAGGGCATGCAATTTACTACCTGAGCAAAAATTTTACCGACTGTGAAACCAGATATTCACTGCTCGGGAAAACTTGTTGCACTCTGGCATGGGCTGCTCTCCGGTTAAGACAGTATATGTTGACCCATACTACCTTATTGATATCCAAGATGGATCCAATTAAATACATATTCGAGAAGCCCGCCCTCTCTGGGAGAATAGAAAGATGGCAGATGGTCATGACCGAATACAACATTCAATACACTACCCAGAAAGCCATAAAAGGAAGTGTATTAAACGATCACATTGCTCATCAAGCTGTGGATGACTCTTAGTCCATGAAGTTCGAGTTCCCAGATGAAGACATCATGATGTTAGACAATTATGAAGAACTAAGACCATATGACGGACCTGAACAAGGATCCCGATGGACCTTGATATTTTACGGAGCTTCAAACGCACTCGGAAATGGCATTGGCGATGTGATCATATCTCCTGAAGGATGTCATACTCCATCTCGCCATAGATTTGGGAATCAAGTCCTTAAGTGTATTTGTAGATTCAGCCTTAGTCATCAGTCAGATCAAAGGAGAATGGGACACGAGGCACCCTAATCTCATCCCCTACAAAGAATATATGTTGACATTGATCCCGTATTTTGAAGAAATTAACTTTGAGCATTTTCCGCGAGAGGAAAATCAAGTAGAAGACACACTAGCAACTATGTCATCCATGTTCAACGTCAGATGGGATAATGAGGCTCTTCAGATCACAATCGAGAGGATGGACGAACCAGCTTACTGTCACGGGGTCGATACTGATGAAGTAGTGGACAAGCCTTGGTTCCATGAAATTAAGAGATACCTCGAGGCCCAAGAGTATCCGAAAGGAGCTTCAGTTAACAACAAGAAATTCTTGAGAAGATTCTCTGCTAAGTTTTTCCTCAGTATAGGCATTCTCTATAAGCGCAACCACAACTCTACTTTGCTTTGGTGCATGGACAAGAGTGAGGAAAACAAGATCATGGCTGATCTACATGAAGGAACTTTTGGTACCCATTCCATTGGGCACACGATGGCTAAAAAGATCCTAAGGGCAGGGTACTACCGGTCTACCATGGAAGCAGATTATCATCAGTATTCAAGAACCTGTCACAAGTGTCAAATCTATGCTGACAAAGTACATGTGCCTCCAGTTCTTCTAAACCTCCTGACTGCTCCTTGGCCATTGCAATGTGGGGAATCGACATGATTGGAGAAGTCAAACCTACAACTTCTAATGGACACCGCTTCATCTTAGTCTCCATTGACTACTTCACAAAGTGGGTTGAGGCAACATCCTTCACTTCTGTCACCAAGAATGTTGTGGCCCGATTCATCAAGCGGAATCTTATTTGTCGATACGGTATTCTGGAAAGAATCATCACAGATAATGGTACAAATCTCAACAATACTATGATCACTTCACTGTGTGTGTAATTCAAGATCCAGCATCATAACTCTTCTCCTTACCGTCCGAAGATGAATAGTGCTGTTGAAGCCGCTAATAAAAACATCAAGAAGATCATACAAAAATGACGGTAACCTACAAGGACTGGCATGAGATGTTACCATTAGCTCTCCACGGTTACCATACCACATCACAAACATCGATAGGGGTAACTCCTTTCTCTTTGACCAACTAAACTTGATTGATGAGAAGAGGCTTACGGCTGTTTGTCATGGCTAGATGTACCAAAGACGTATGATCAAAGCTTTTAAAAAAGGTCAGATGTCAGGTATATCGGGTTGGTGAATTGGTAATCAAGCGTATCATATTGCCACAAGGTGATCCCAGGGGCAAATGGACTCCTACATACGAAGGACCATTTGTGATAAAGAGCATATTTTTCGGTGGGTCAATGATCTTAACCACTATGGACGACAAGGATCTTCCACACCCTGTAAACGTGGACATAGTTAAAAGATGCTACGCATGAACAAAGACCCGTTAGGTCGACTGGCCTAGGCAAAAATTAAGGCATCCCGGTGAACCAAAAGGGTTCGGGTAAAAATTAGGGATAAAATACAAAATAATTTGTACACCCGGCAAGCTGAAAACCTGAAAGGGCGGCTTGGGAAAAAAAGGGTATCCTGGTGGATTGAAAACCCGAAAGGGTGGTTGTGATATGGTGGCTGAACCGACTGTTTAGACGCTGGTTGGCATTTTGCATTTTGTGTTTGCAAAATGTCGCGGTAAGCAAGAGTCGCCACTGAATTTTATTTCACCCAACCAGAAAGGAAAAAGTACAGAAAATATCCTTTTTCGAGATGTTTTTGAGTATGGGGGGTAGATTATAGAAAGGGAAGGTATTAGCACCCTTTCTATTCATGGTTTTCCATGGGCTCTTAGGTACTTGCTCATCTTTTTAAACTGCTTGTGCGTGTGCTTTGTTTTGAAAAGTTTTGTAAATGTTTTACTTCGTGATAACCCTTGTATCAGTCCTCAAAGGAGTGACGAAGTTGTTTTGACAATTGTTTTGTAATGTGTAAGTGTAAAAAGTTTTGATTTGAGCAAGTACCTACTAGCAACTACCTACTCGAAAAAAGATTGTTCTTATTCTTGTTTCCTTTAGATAGTGAGACCCGATACTCATTGCTCGAGAAAACTTGTTGCGCTTTGGCATGGGCTACTCGCCGACTAAGACAGTATATGCTGACTAACAACACTTTGTTGATATCAAAGATGGATCCAATCAAGTATATTTTTGAGAAGCCCGCTCTCTCCGGAAGGATAGCAAGATGGTAGATGATCTTAACCGAGTCTTCCATGTTCATGTATGAAGCTTTGACCCACAAGGTGTTTTTGTTGACTTTTCAAAATGACCTATAATGTCAAAATTCATATCTTTTTGTGAGTTCATATTTTCAACTTGGGAGATGAAGATGAATTGTAGTTAATTGCATCCTCTTCAAAATGAGCTTTGGATGGGTCATTTCTGACAAAATATGTGAAAGTTATGCTTGGTCAAAGTTGAATTGACTTTTCCTACAAAACCCTAATTTAGCAACTTTTGGGTTTTGATGAATTGTGAGTACTCCTTGAGCAATCATGATCAACCCTTGACCAAATGATGAGTAATACTTCAAAATGAGGATGTTGACCACAAATCATAAAGTTTGACTGTATGTGGGCCACAATTGACTTTTAACCTAGCACAGTCGATTTTCAGGCATTTGAGCAATTGATTGAGCAAACTTCTTCTGCAAGGCTTGAAACTTAACATGGATGATCTTGAGAACATATTAGGACAATGGTGAGAATTTGGGATCCTTTGGACTCAAGCATCTTGATGAAAAATGAAACCCTAATTTGAGGTAGATTGTCTTAGAAGAGAGTTTGTCTGGTCAACTTTTGGTCTTCCTTGAGCAGTTTGGAGACCTCGCTTGCCATGTGTTAAGAAATATGGTGGGGAAAATTTTGGGGTACAACAGCGGTCCAGGAAAAAGTTAGGGATTTAAAGTGTATGAATATATCCCGTTAGATTACCTTACAACCATTCTCCATCATCAATCGTCAAACTCAAACGGTACTAATCAATCCAATCAGCTTCATACAAAGTAGAAAATGGACGAGACGCTCAGAGACATGAAGGCTATAGCAGAATGGGAACCCCATGGGATTATTTCACATAGTTTCTTTTTTCATTTGTATCAATTTTCATTTTTTTACGACGACATTCTCTTACTAGGATGTTCGTCTCTTTGTACAAACACTTATTCAAGTTAATACAAAGATACTCCTTTGAAAGTGAAAAACTATCTGTCTCTTCTTCTAATCTTCTTGTTTTGTTTACGAAAACGTCCAGCATTTATTTTTGAGCATATGCATTTAAATATAATTATTGTTCATAAATGAACTCGTAAAAAAGAAAACTAAACCAGAAAGACAATTACTAATGACTTTAAGAAATAAGACAACATCTGTGGGCCATTACATGAAATACTCGCAAGTACTTTCTCCAACAGAGGAAGAAGCACGAACGTCCTGTTAAAGGATCTTTATCATATCCCCGAGGGGACGAAACTTCCAGTTTCCACCTCAAAGATTCCCCAACAAAAGTCATTCAGTTTCTCAGGATTTCTCAGCAGGATTTCATAAGGCCTACAAGAAATACACAATGTTTCTCTTCCCCAGTAGAGTTTATTTCTCTGGTTTTAAAAACCCATCCATCAACACTTCAACTTCAAACAGAAGATGAAGACTTACACTCCTCATCCTCAGCAGCAGTAAGGGATTTATCTTCCCTAATCCAAACAACATAGCAGCAGAACAACTTACATGCGTGTACATCCCATCCATACATCATAAGCATTGCTGGCACAAATGCATATATCGCAATCTCATTGCACTATGCATTTCATACATCATAACATTACATACAACTAATCCTTCACCTTTTTCAGGTAAGATCAAACCAACAAAAAGTTATTGCCAATAAGACTAGGCAAATATCTATGAACAAATCAATTATAGATTCCTGAATCAAGACGGGGTGACTATGTTAGAACAAAGTTTGAATCTACTACCCTAAGTTAAAGTTTTGATGATAACAAAATGCAAGATTAAATAAATTGTATAATTCATATGAGACATATATGCTACCTAAAAATTATATTGTGCATTTGCAGAAACTCTGATGAATATCAACATAAGAATGTCAACATCAGCATCAGAATATGAAATATCATATGCCAGCGTCAGAAGATGAAATATCATATGCCAGCATCAGAAGATCAAAGCATGTGCTTACGCTGAAGCTTGATGATCAGATCTGCGCTTAATATACTCTAAACTCTGATCAAGACCAAAACAATATCATCAACACTTAGAAGCGTCAGAATAAGCCAAAGCCAAATAACGCGCTGAATTGACAATGGTACTGAGCATTCAAGACGCTTTATTACCAACGGCTGCATTCCAAGACAAAGATCTTCTCAATATGGAAAGAACGTAATGGGCATTGAAATGGAATAATTGACTACAACGTATCTTTTCCAAGGCTATAAAAACAAGACAGTGAGAAATGTATTGGCTAATGCTCTACAACTCTTTACACGCCTGAAGAAAATCATCATCATCCTTACTCATACAGTTTGCTATATCTCTAAAATTGCTTACTCTATAGTTATAGCATCCTAGTTTTCACATAAGATTAATTTGTGTATTATCACAGTTGTGATATAAACTTTTTGTAGAAAACATTCAACACATAGTTTCATTTATCTGTAAGAAAGAACTTCCTTGAGAAATCGGTCTGTGGTTTAGACTCAAGAAGGCTTTAGCAGTTGTTAAAGAAGTTGTAATATTCAGTTGAATATAGTGGATTAAGACCTCGTTGGAGAGAGGAGAAATCACCTTGACGAGTGGACTGGAGTAGTTTGAGATCAAACGAACCAGGATAAAAATAATGTGTTGTCTGCATTTGATTTCAAGTTTTACAATTCAACCCCCCTTCTTGTGTTTTTCACTTCTTCAATTGGCATCAGAGCGCCTGGTTCTGAGATAAAACACTTAACTGTGTCAATATAAGATCCAGCGTCAGAAAAACACAATGGCAGGAACATATCAACACACCAGCAATGACAACAATTAAGATAGAGACAAATTCAGCGGCAAACCTCCAGTCTTTGATGGAGAGAATTTTGATTACTGGAAAGACAGAATTGAAAGCTTCTTTCTGGCACATGATGTTGATCTGTGGGACATGGTGACAGATGGATACACGCACCCAGTGAATGCAAGTGGTCAGAAGATTGACAGGAAGGCAATGTCCGATCAACAAAAGCGTGATTTCAAAAATCACCACAAGGCCAGAACTATTCTTCTCAGCGCCATCTCTTACGCTGAATATGAAAAGATATCTAACAGAGATACTGCAAAGAACATGTTTGACTCCCTCAGAATGACGCACGAAGGCAACATTCAGGTCAAAGAAACTAAAGCTCTTGCGCTCATTCAGAAGTATGAGGCATTCAAAATGGAAGAAAGTGAATCAATTGAAACGATGTTCTCAAGATTTCAAATTCTGGTGGCTGGTCTCAAAGTTCTGGACAAAGGGTATTCTACTGCTGATCATGTCAAAAAGATCATCAGAAGCTTGCCAAAACAGTGGAGGCCAATGGTTACAGCGTTGAAGCTAGCTAAAGATCTCAACAAAATATCTCTGGAGGAACTTATCATCTCCCTCAGAAGTCACGAGATAGAGCTAGAAGCTGATGAACCTCAGAAGCAAGGTAAGCCTTTAGCCTTAAACTCTAACAGAAAATCTGACTCCAAAGTTTTGCAGGTTGTTGAAGAAACCTCTGATGGGTCCTCATCAGAAGAAGACAAACTTTCCCTCCTCTCTAGAAGAGTGAACCAACTATGGAAGCAGAGGCAAAGAAAGTTCAGGAATACCAGAAGATCAGATCAGAATGAGTCCTCCTCCAGATACAGAAGGTCGGACTCCTCCTCTAGATACAGAAGATCTGAAGGCTCTTCAAGAAGCAGAAATCCAAACACCAAGGACATCATCTGCTATGAATGCAACGAACAAGGACACTACAAGAGTGACTGTCCAAAGCTTTAGAGGGAAAATCCCAAAAAGAAGTTTGGAAGGGAAAAGAAGAAGAGTCTCATGGCTACATGGGATGACTCTGACTCGTCTGAAGCTGACTCAGAATCAGATGACGAGAGAGCAAACATAGCTCTCATGGCCAACATATCAGAAGACAGTGAAGCTTCTGAATCAGACTCTGAATCAGACACCGAAGAGGTATTCCCTGACTTTGCAATTAATTTTACTAAGGCTGAACTTGCTGAAAGCCTTAACGAAATTCTGGAAAGATATCAGCAGATCAGAGTTAAATTCAGAAACCTGAAAAGGAATCTTGATTCTGACTCTGATAAATCAGAGAGTCTCAAGTTGGAAAATTTTGAGTTGAAAAATAAAGTTTCAAAATTAGAAAATCTTTTACAAAACTCTCAGAAGGAAACAATTTCTGAAACTCCCAGCAGCGTTGATGAGATCATCAATGAGTATGATCGCAGCTTTCAGAAGTTCCTTGCTAAAAGCATAGATAGAAGCAAAATGGCTTCAATGATCTATGGAGTTAGCAGAAACGACATAAAAGGAATAGGATACCAAGGTAAGGTACCTACACCAAAGAACGCCATGGATCTAATTATTAAACGCACTCCTCTGAATTCACACTTTGTGTATGGTCACACACATGACATTAAATATACTAGTAATAATTATTCTGTGAAACCAAAATTCAACCAGAGTTTTGGTAAAGCTAACAAATCAGGACCCAATAAAATATGGGTACCTAAGGATAAAATAATACATGTTGCAGATATCTTTAGCAGCAAATCAGAAACACCAGTCATGGTACCTGGACTCTGGCTGCTCACGACACATGACGGGAAGAAGGCATATGTTCCAAAGCCTGGAACTTAAGCCTGGAGGCCACGTAGGCTTTGAAGGCAATCGGATGGGAAAGATCATTGGCTCTGGAACAGTAGGTAATGGAAATCTTCCCT